>SJYC01059724.1:0-146661 GCA_006408675.1 Madoqua kirkii
TTTTTTTTTTTTTTGCCTGTTTTGTTAATTGCTATAACTCT
This sequence comes from Madoqua kirkii, assembly GCA_006408675.1. Taxonomy (NCBI): domain Eukaryota; kingdom Metazoa; phylum Chordata; class Mammalia; order Artiodactyla; family Bovidae; genus Madoqua; species Madoqua kirkii. The sequence continues at coordinate 42 of SJYC01059724.1, forward strand.
GGTGCCTGGAACATTTCCTGGCACATAGTAGACCCTCAATTAATGTTGGTTGAATGAAAGCATAAAATATATATTCATCTCTAAGAAGCAGTTCCAAGAACACTCAGGTTGGTAGATTTGGTAGCAGTTTTTAAAAATTTTTTTTATTTTTGGCTATGCTGGGTCTTCATTGCTGCAAAGGCTTTTCTCCAATTGCAGAGTGGAGGCTACTTTCTAGCTGGGATGTGTGGACTTATGTGGATGGCTTCTCTTGTTGCTGAGCACAAGCTCTAGGGCATGTGGCTTCAGTAACTGTGACTTCTGTGTTCTAGAGCACAGGCTCAATAGTGGCACATGGGCAACTAATTGCTCCATGGCATGTGTGATCTTCCCAGACCAGGGATTGAACCCACGTCTCCTGCATCGGCAGGAAGATTCTTTACCACTGAGCCACCAGGGAAGCCCAACTTGACAGCACTTTTGAGCCATTGAATCTTCAGCAGGGTAAGCCTTACGTTGATAAAGTTGCCAAGATGGGAAGTCTTCTCTGGTTTATTTCCTTCTCTTTTGTCCACATTCTTATATTGCTTCCCTGCTGCCAGGAAGGGATGTGATGTTCCCCCCGCCCCACCCCTCCACTTGGTGCAGTGCTTGTGTGCTGTACTTCTGTCCCTCCTCCCTGTCCCCTGATTCATACACACCTTAGGTTTCTGTTTCAAATATCATTTCTAAGTGATTGGTATGCTGCACTGAGCCAAGGCTGATTGTTGATCAGGTCCATACCTGCATCACGACTTGTAACTAATGAAGGAATGCCCCAGCTGGGGGGCCTGACTCTAATGGAGCATTTCAGAATCCTGAGCAGAGAGGTCTTTGGTACTTTAGGGTTTCTCCAAATCACCCTTTCAGGGCAACTGCCTTGGGGTCAGCCTTCACCCTTACTGATGTACAGATCGTCCCCTTCTCACTGCCCTTAGATTTCCAGGAATTGCTGAGCTGAGAAATGGGCTAGTGATAATGATCAGTAGGCACTGGATGGGTGCTCCTTGCCCTCCAGCGAGCCTTTCAGTGGAGGGCCTGGGTCTGAGATTCAGATTGTTTTGTGCTCTGGGTGGTTGGTGTCAACAGAGGCAGACAAAGAGGCTCTTGCTGTGCTTCCTTCTGCTCTAGTTGGTACGAGTGTTGCAGACACTAATCAGGACTGAACAAACATGGTGTTCCCTAACTCAAATCTTAGGGGGAAGGCATTTGAAATCTACACAAGCCTAAAAACCAGAGACTTGTTTTTCTAGCACATGCTAGGTTTCTAAATAAAGCAACAGATGTTTGGTTTTGCCTCTTTCTTTCCTGCTCATGGCTCCTAATGTGGGTGATATTAACCAAGTGTGACAGGTTTCAGATTTTTATTTATAGCAGTGGAAAATGGTTTTTATGTCTTTGCAGAGTTCTGGGCCTCTGAGGCTGTGTTTCCATACAGCCTCAGCTTAAAATCCTGAAGATTGAATGCAAGAATCTTGAAGGCTCTAGCAATTAGAAGTTGCATTCCAAGGGTGGGAGAGAGCATGAGGAGTCAGGCAGGATTTTTGAATCTTTATTTCCAATGTCTAGCATAGAATATGTCTTCTATAAATCTTTGTTGAAAGTTGCATGAATGAATGAATAGTATAGCAGAATGGAGAAAACCATATTTGGAACTAGTCATAGTTGCTACATTACAAAATTATCATATGAATCCAAAGATTTATATTTTCCATATCTTGCTCAGTTCAGTTCAGTCAGGTTTGGGTCCGCAACCCCATGGACTGCAGCACCCAGGCTTCCCGGTCCATCACCAACTCCTGGAGCTTGCACAAACTCATGTCCATTGAGTCGGTGATGCCACCCAAACATCTCATCCTCTGTTGTCTCCTTCTCCTGCCTTCAATCTTTCCCGGCATCAGGGTCTTTTCCAGTGAATCACTTCTTTGCATCAGGTGGTCAAAGTATTGGAGTTTCAGCTTCAGCATCAGTCCTTCCAGTGAATATTCAGGACTGATTTCCTTTAGGATGGACTGGTTTGATCTCCTTGCAGTCCAAGGGATTTTCAAGAGTCTTCTTCAACACCATAGTTCAAAAGCATCAATTGTTCAGTGCTCAGCTTTCTTTATAGTCCAACTCTCATATCCACACATGACTACTGGAAAAACCATAGCTTTGACTATATGGACCTTTGTTGGAAAAGTAATGTCCCTGCTTTTTAATATGCTGTCTAGGTTGGTCATAGCTTTACTTCCAAGGAGCCAGTGTCTTTTAATTTCAAGGCTGCAGTCACCATCTGTGGTGATTTTAGAGCCCAAGAAAATAAAGTCTCTCACTGTTTCCATTGTTTACCCACCTATTGACCATGAAGTGATGGGACCAGATTCCATGATCTTCATTTTTTGAATGTTGAGCTTTAAGCCAGCTTTTTCACTCTCCTCCTTCACTTTCATCAAGAGATTCTTTAGTTCTTCTTTATTTTCTGCCATAAGGGTGGTGTCATCTGCATATCTGAGGTTATTGATATTTCTCCCGGCAATCTTGATACCAGCTTGTGCTTCATCCAGCCTAGTGTTTTTCATGATGTACTCTACATATAAGTTAAATAAGCAGGGTGACAACATACAGCCTTGACGTACTCCTTTCCCAATTTGGAACCAGTCTGTTGTTCCATGTCTGGTTCTAACTGTTGCTTCTTGATCTGCATACAGATTTCTCAGGTGTTCTGGTATTCCCATCTCTTTCAGAATTTTCCACAGTTTGTTATGATGCACACAGTTAAAGGCTTTGGCATAGTCAATAAAGCAGAAGTAGATGTTTTCCTGGAACTCTCTTGCTATTTCTATTACCCAACGGATGTTGGCAATTTGATCTCTGGTTCCTCTGCCTTTTCTAAATCCAGCTTGAACATCTGGAAATTCTCGGTTCACGTACTGTTGAAGCCTGGCTTGAAAAATTTTGAGCATTACTTTGCGATCATGTGAGATGAATGTGATTGTGCTTTATCTTGCTAAAGATCCATAAAAATGAAACTCCTTTAGCACTCCTTTGTGGTTGTTGTTTTGTTGCTAAGTTATGTCTGACTTTTGTGACCCCGTGGACTGTAGCTTCCCAAGCTCCTCTAGCCAGGGGATTTCACAGGCAAGAATACTGGAGTGGGTTGCCATTTCCTTTTCCAGGGGATCTTTCCGACCCAGGGATCGAATCTGCAGCTCCTGCCTTGCAGGCAAATTCTTTATCTCTGAGCCATCAAGAAAGCCCTTAGCACTTATTACCCAAAACATATTAACTGTGAGACTCTGATTCTTTCCCTATGCAAAGCTCTTAATTTTTGAGACTTCACTTTTACCATCTTATTCTTATTTAAATTTGAGTCATAGGACATCCTCTTAGCTGTTGCTATGCAGTTACTACAGTATCCATTTCTTTCTTGATAAAACAGATACGGAAGTATGACTTAGAATAAAAGGAGAAAAGTCAGGGCATTTTTTTTTTCTGTTTCACAAGCTACTCATGCCCATGAGATTTTCTGCCTTAGAATCATTCTACTGGTCTCTTAAATATGTTCTCTTGCCTGGGGCAGGTATTCCTGAAAAGGGAAAAGTTACCTAAAATCTCCTTAGCAAGTTGTAGAATGTTGAATAATGAAGTACGAGTATCCTTCTGGCCTGATCCTCTTTATGTTTACATACCCTCTGCAAGTGCATAATCTTCACATTTTTTAATTTCAAGTATTAAGGGAGGGAGGTCAGCCCTGGGATTTCTTTGGAAGGAATAATGCCAAAGCTGAAACTTCAGTACTTTTGTCACCTCGTGCAAAGAGTTGACTCATTGGAAAAGACTCTGATGCTGGGAGGGATTGGGGGCAGGAGGAGAAGGGGATGACAGAGGATAAGATGGCTGAATGGCATCACTGACTCGATGGACGTGAGTCTGAGTGAACTCTGGGAGTTGGTGATGGACACGGAAGTCTGGCGTGCTGCAATTCGTGGGGTCGCAAAGAGTCAGATACGACTGAGTGACTGAACTGAACTGAACTGATTAAGGGAGGGCAATTGATCTTCAAACAAAATGCCATGCAATTTCCAAATCTTGGTCTCCATTATGTCTCAACAGTGAGTTGTTAGTGATTTTTACCTGCAATGAATCTACTTTATTAAACTTCACAGAATGAATAGCAGCTATTAAAATGGTACTGGCAGAGGTCAGGAGACTGGGACAGAATGGCTGAGTGAGCAGGAAACCATATAGCTGAGAGAAATCATGGCAGTAAGGGAAGTAAGTGGTGGGCATGGGAGAGGGTGAAAGGACAATATTTAAAAGAGAATATAATGATCCTCATACAAATGTAACATGAAGATGTATCAGAGATTTTAACTCACTATTTAGTGAAGGAACCAGTAAGATGTTACCACTGGCTCAAATATTTGACTCACAGAGATTTATATTCCTTACTGGAAAAAATCCATTTACCTAACTGTATGATCTTGGGCAAATTAGTTGGCTCTTGAGATGTTACTTCATTTTTAAATCAAGGAGGGGGGAAATATCAGACCTACCCAGGTCATGAAATTCTTAGAAAATCAATTGAAAAAATATAACATCTTTGAAAATATAGCATCTTGAGTGCATGTTTATTTTCCCTGTTATTGGGTTTTGAAAGTAAAAGTAAATGTTGGAAGCAGGATATTTAATGGAATGGGCCATAGAATGCATCAAGACAAAAAGATACACACACACGTTTATTTTCCCCAGTATAGAGCCTTAACTTTGGAGAAAAGAAAGTATCTGAAAACTGAAAGGCCCCATATGAACACTAACAACATCTCAGAATTCTTCAACCCCCAAAATGATGAAAAAGTGAAGTTGATGATAAGCATCAGTGGCTTTTGAGTCTCATGGTGCTCCCTGGGGAAGCTTCTGATTCTGATTGATTATCTCTCCTCTCATTGGCTCAGTGATGGGCTCAGTTAGCAGCTGCAGTGGAGTCCTCAGCCCTCAAATCAGATGGTGGGGTTGTTCCTGTGGTTTGAAAGAGGGTTCTACAAGGTGTTTGCCCTGCTGAAGCAGAGAGAACTTTAATAGGCATCTTATTAAACTAAGCTCCGAAGGCACTGGCTTAACTCTTCATAGCCCTTCAGCCCGTTCCATCTTGGGAAAATTCTGCACTTCTTGGTCTGGTGGAATCACCAATTTTATTTTTATCCCCCATATATTGTACATGATAAATATAAAGAAGCTTTTATTCCTGTATAAAAGAATCATAACTTTTAGTTAAAACAATGTAAATTCACCCTATTTTCATTAAAAGCTTTTGGATTTTTGTTTAAATGAAAGAAGCCATGAAGAAAAATGGGTACAGTTCTATCCTAGCAGCTAGTGACTGAACTGTGTGATTAGAAAAAGCATTCTGTTCAAGACAGACAAATTGTGGGACTTCCCTGGTGGTCCAGTGGCTAAGACTTCACGCTTCCAATGCAGGATGTCCAGGTTCAATCCCTGGTCAGGGACCTAAATCCCACATGCTACAAGAAAGATCCTACATGCTGCAGCTAAGACCTGGCACAACCTAATTAATTAATTAATTTAAAAAAAAGACAAATTGTAGAAAGGTGCCTCTGCTGGACATGGCAGTTGAGACCAGGGCTTGTGGCCTGGACCCAAGAGTAGAGGAGGCATTCAGCACCCAACTCCTTCATGTTTACCTCCTACTGGAAGGAGTATAAACAACAAAATGTACTCCACTATGCTAAGCAGTCTATTCCTTAAGCACTCAATCTTCTTAGAAGTTCAAGAGTGGGAGATGGACAGCTATGTAAATAAAAACTATCTTTTCTTCCTTTCTCAATACTGTGACTAGCACACTTGAAAATGCTGAATAGTGGTAATAAAATAGATGATACTGTACCCTGAAGAGGAGGGACAGGTGAGGGAAGTGTCAGAGGGCTGGAAGTGAACAAATCCCATGAGGACAGGGGTGGAGAATTGAAATGAGTTCTAGTGAAGGGAGGTGGCAGGAAGAGAGAGACTGTTGTATGAACAGTTTGGAGAAAAGCTCAGAAGTGATGAAGAGTAAAAGGTCAGGTTCACTGGGGAACCTAACCGCAGAGAGGGGCAAGCTGGACAGTGAGTGCCTTGAAAATATGGTTAGGAGTTCAGTTTAACATCCCCACAGTTTAGCATGATGCCCGGTTCAATATATTTACTCAATAGATTGACTGAGTAATTAATAGATTTGAAAGGGAGAGCCTGGTGGGCTGCCATCTGTGGGGTCGCACAGAGTCAGACATGACTGAAGTGACTTAGTAGCAGCAGCAGCAACAGCAGCAGGCAATGTCAGGTTGATCTAAAGGGCCTAACAACACATTCAAAGCAACAGCAGGTGAAGCCATTCCCCACTCTTGCTTTTACTATTTAAAGAATCCATTTATTTAATTGGAGACTAATTACTTTACAATATTGTGGTGGTTTTTGCCATACATTGACATGAATCAGCCATGGGTGTACATGTGTTCCCCAGTCCTTAACCCTTATGCCACCTCCCTCCCCATCCCATCCCTCGGGTTGTTCCAGTGCACCAGCTTTGAGTGCCCTGTTTCACGCATTGAACTTGGATGGTCATCTATTTCACATATGATGATATACATGTTTCAATGCTGTTCTCTCAAATCAAACCACCCTCACCTTCTCCCACAGTCCAAGAGTCTGTTCTTTATATCTGTGTCTCTTCTGCTGTCTTGTATATAAGGTCATCATTATCATCTTTCTAAATTCCATATATATATGCATTAATGTATTGTACTAGTGGGTTTTTTTTACTTACTTCATTCTGTATAACAGAGTCCAGTTTCATCCACCTCATTAGAACTGATTCAAATGTGTTCTTTTTAATAGCTTAGTAATATTCCATCAGATATATGTACCACAACTTTCTTATCCATTCATCTGCCAATGGACATTCTAGCTATTGTAAACAGTGCTGCAGTGAACACTGGGGTACTTGTGTCTCTTTCAATTCTGTTTTTCTCCATGTGTATGCCCAGCAATAGGATTTCTGGGTCACATGACAGTTTTATTTTCAGGTTTTTAAGGAATTTCCACATTGTTCTCCGTAGTGGCTATATTAGTTTGCATTCCCACCAACAGTGTAAGAGGATTCCCTTTTCTCCACACCCTCTCTAGCATTTATTGTTTGTAGACTTTTTGATAGCAGCTGTTCTGACCGGTGTGAGATGGTACCTCATTGTGGTATTGATTTGCATTTCTCTGCTAATGAGTGATGTTGAGCATCTTTTCATGTGTTTGCTGCTGCTGCTGCTGCTAAGTCATTTCAGTCGTGTCTGATTCTATGCGACCCCATAAATGGAAGCCCACCAGGCTCCCCCATCCCTGGGATTCTCCAGGCAAGAGTACTGGAGTGGGTTGCCATTGCCTTCTCCAGTGTGTTTGCTAGCCATCTGTATGTCTTCTTTGGAGAAATGTCTGTTTAGTTATTTGGCCCATTTTATGATGGGTCATTTATTTTTATGGTATTGAGCTGCATGAGCTGCTTGTATGTTTTTGAGATTAATTCTTTGTCAGTTGTTTCATTTGCTATTATTTTTCCCATTCTGAAGGCTGTCTTTTCACCTTGCTTATAGTTTCCTTCGTTGTGCAAAAGCTTTTAAGTTTAATTAGATCCTGTTTGTTTATTTTTGCTTTTATTTCCATTGCTCTGGGAGTTGAGTCATAAAGGATCCTGCTGTGATTTATGTCGGAGAGTGTTTGCCTATGTTTTCCTCTAAAAGTTTTATAGTTTCTGGTCTTACGTTTAGATTGTTAACCCATTTTGAGTTTATTTTTGTGTATGGTGTTAGAAAGTGTTCTAGTTTTATTCTTTTACAGGTGGTTGACCAGTTTTCCCAGCACCACTTGTTTAAGAGGTTGTCTTTTCTCCATTGCATATTTTTGCTTCCTTTGTAAAAGATAAGGTGTGGATTTATCTCTGGGCTTTCTATTTTGTTCCAGCGATCTACATTTATTTCTCTGTGCCAGTACCATACTGTCTTGATGACTGTAGCTTTGTAGTATAGTGTAAAGTCAGGCAGGTAGATTCCTACAGTTCCATTCTTCTTTCTCAAGATTGCTTTGGCTTTTGAGGGTTTTTGTGTTTCCATACAAATTGTAAAATTATTTGTTCTAGTTATGTGAAAAATACCTCTGATAACTCGACAAGGATTGCACTGAATCTATAGATTGCTTTGGGTAGTATACTGATTTTCACTATATTGATTTTTCTAATTCATGAACATGGTATATTTCTCCATCTATTTGTGTCATCTTTGATTTCTTTCATCAGTGTTTATAGTTTTCTATATATAGGTCTTTCATTTCTTATTCCTAAGTATTTTATTCTTTTAGTCACAGTGGTGACTGGGATTGTTTCCTTAATTTCTCTTTCTGTTTTCTCATTGTTAGTGTATAGGAATGCAAAGGATTTCTGTGTATTAATTTTATATCCTTCAGTTTTACTATATTCATTGACTATCTCTAGTAATTTTCTGTTGGTGTCTTTAGGGTGTTCTATGTGGAGGATCATGTCATCGGCAAACAGTGAGAGTTTTACTTCTTCTTTTCCAATCTGGATTCCTTTTATTTCTTTTCCTTCTCTGATTGCTGTCTCTAAAACCTCCAAAACTATGTTGAATAGTAGTGGTGAGAGTGGGCACCCTTGTCTTGTTCCTAACTTTAGGGGAAATGCGTTCAATTTTTTGCCATTAAGGGTAATGTTTGCTGTGGGTTTATCATATATGGCTTTTATTATGTTAAGGAATGTTCCTTCTTTGCTTACTTTCTGGAGAGTTTTTATCATAAATGGTTGTTGAATTTTGTCAAAGGCTTTCTCTGTATCTATTGAGATAATCATATGGTTTTTATCTTTCAATTTGTTAATGTAGTGTATCACACTGATTTGTAAATACTGAAGAATCATTGCATCCCTGGGATAAAGCCCAACTGGTCATGATGTATAATCTTTTTAATATGTTGTTGGATTCTGATTGCTAGAATTTTGTTGGGGATTTTTGCATCTATGTTCATCTGTGATATTGGCCTGTAGTTTTCTTTTTTTGTGGCATCTTTGTCTGGTTTTGACATTAGGGTGATGGTGACCTCATAGAATGAGTTTGGGAGTTTAACTTCCTCTGCAATTCTCTGGAAGAGTTTGAGTAAGATAGGTGTTAGCTCTCCTCTAAATGTTTGGTAGAATTCACCTGTGAAGCTGTCTGGTTCTGGGCTTTTGTTTGTCGGAAGATTTTTTTATTACAATTTTTATTTCTGTGCTTGTGATGGGTTGGTTAAGATTTTCTATTTATTACTGGCTCAGTTTTGGAAGGTCTACTTTTCTAAGAATTCATCCATTTCTTCCAAGTTATCCTTTTTATTGGCATCTAGTTGCTGATAGTAGGCTCTTATGATCCTTTGTATTTCTGTGTTGCCCCTTGTGATTTCTCCATTTTCATTTCTAACTTTGTTGATTTGATTCTTCTCCCCTTTTTTCTTGATGAGTCTTGCTAGTGGTTTGTCTATTTTATCTCTCATCTTGACGAACCAGCCTTTAGTTTTTTGATTTTTGCTATAGTCTTTTTTGTCTCTTTTTCACTTATTTCTGCTCTGATTTTTATGATTTATTTCCTTCTACTAACTGAGGTTCTTCATTTCTTCTTTTACTAGATGCTTTAGGAGTAAAGTTAGGTTATTTATTTGATTTTTCTCTTGTTTCTTGATGTAAGCTTGTATTGCTATGAACCTTCCTCTTAGCGCTTCTTTTATTGAATCCCATAGGTTTTGGGTTGTCGTGTTTCCATTTTCATTTGCTTCTATGCATATTTTTATTTCCTTTTGTATTTCTTTAGTGACTTGTTGGTTATTCAAAAGCGTGTTGTTTAGCCTCCATACGTTTGTATTTTTAATAGGTTTTTTCCTGTAGTTGACATCTAGTCTTACTGCATTGTGATCAGAAAAGATGCTTGTAATAATTTCAATTTTTTTTCATTTGCCAAGGTTGGTTTATGGCCCAGGATGTTGTCTATCCTAGAGAATGTTGTATGTACATATGAGAAAAAGGTGAAATGGGATAGAAATGTCCTATAGATATCAATTAGGTCTAACTGGTCCATTGTATCATTTAAAGCTTGTCTTTCTTTGCTAATTTTCTGTTTCATTGATCTATCCATAGGTGTCAGTGGGATATGAAGTCTCCCACTATTATCGTGTTACTGAAAATTTCCCCTTTCATTCAGTTCAGTTCAGTTGCTCAGTTGAGTCCGACTGTGACCCCATGGACTGCAGCACACCAGGCTTCCCTGTCCTTCACCAACTCCCAGAGCTTAGTCAGACTGATGTCCATTGAGCCTGTGATGCCATCCAACCACCTCATCCTTTTTTGGGTATATCTTTCCTTTTCTCCTTTGCCTTTAGCTTCTCTTTTCTTCTCAGCTATTTATAAGGCCTCGTCAGACAATCATTTTGCCTTCTTGCACTTCTTTTTCTTGGGGATGGTCTTGGCCACTGCTTCCTGTACAAGGTGCAAGCATCTTTAAATTTCATGGCTGCAGTCACCATCTGCAGCGATTTTTGGAGTTCCCCAAAATAAAGTCTCTCACTTTTTCCCTTGTTTTCCTATCTATTTGCCATGAAGTGATGGTGCCAGATCCCATGGTCTTGGTTATCTAAATGTTGAGTTTCAAGCTAATTTTTTCACTCTCCTCTTTCACTTTCATCAAGAGGCTCTTTAGTTTTTCTTTCTGCTGTAAGTGTGGTGCCATCTGCATATCAGAGGTTATTGATATTTCTCCCAGCCATCTTAATTCTGTCTTGTGCTTCATCCAGTCCAGCATTTCTTATGATGTAGTCTGCATATAAGTTAAATAAACAGGGTGACAATATACAGCCTTGATGCACTCCTTTCCCAATTTGGAACCAGTCTGTTTTTCTATGTCTGGTTCTAACTGTTGCTTTTTGACCTGCATACAGATTTCTCAGGAGTCAGGTCAGGTGGTCTGGTATTCCCATCCCTTTCAGAATTTTCCACAGTTTGTTGTGTTGCACACAGTCAAAGGCTTTGGCATAGTCAATAAACCTTAAACAGATGTTTTTCTGGAACTTTCTTGCTTTTTCTAAGATCCAACAGATGTTGGCAATTTGATCGCTGGTTCCTCTGCCTTTTCTAAATCCAGCTTTGACATCTGGAAGTTCACAGTTGACGTACTGTTGAAGCCTGGCTTGGAGAATTTTGAGCATTACTTTGTTAGCATGTGAGATCAGTATAATTCTGCAGTAGTTTGAGCATTCTTTGGCATTGCCTTTCCTTGGGATTAGAATGAAAAATGATCTTTTCCAGTCCTGTGACCACTGCTGAGTTTTCCAAATGTGCTGGCATATTGAGTATAGCACTTTCACTGCACCACCTTTTAGAATTTGAAATAGCTTACCTGGAATTCCATCACCACCACTAGCTTTGTTTGTAGTGATGCTTCCTAAGGCCCACTTGACTTCACATTCCAGGATGGCTGGCTCTAGGTGAGTGATCACACTATTGTGATTATCTGGGTCATGAAGATCCTTTTTTTATAGTTTTTCTGTATATTCTTACCACCTCTTTTTAATATCTTCTGCTTCTGTTTAGGTCCATACCACTTCTGTCCTTTATTGTGCCCATCTTTGCATGAATGTTCCCTTGAGATCTCTAGTTTTTCCCATTCTATTGTTTTCCCTTATTTCTTTGCATTGATCACTGAGGAAAGCTTTCTTATCTCTCCTTGATATTCTTTGGAATTCTGCATTCAGATGGGATATCTTTCCTTTTCTCCTGGCCTTTAGTTTCTCTTCTTTTCTCAGCTATTTGTAAGGCCTCATCAGACAGTCATTTTGCCTTCTTGCACTTCTTTTTCTTGGGAATGGTCTTGGTCACTGTCTCCTGTACAATGTCACGAACATCCGTCCATTGTTCTTCAGGTACTCTGTCAGACCTAATCCCTTGAATCTATTTCTTACTTCCACTGTATAATCATAAGGGATTTGATTTAGGTCATACCTGAATGGTTCCCTTCCATACTTATTAGCATTTGACTTAATGTATTGAGGTGCTCCTATGTTGGGTGCATATGTATTTATAGTTGTTATATCTTCTTGGGTTGATCCTTTGATTATTATGTAGTGTCCTTCTTTGTCTATTTTCACAGTCTTTATTTCAAAGTCTAGTTTATCTGATATCAGTACTGCTACTTCTGCTTTCTTTAGATCTCCATTTGCATGAAATATATTTTTCCAGCCCTTCACTTTCAATCTGTATGTGTCCCTTGGTTTCAGGTGGGCCTCTTGTAGATAATGTATATAGAGGGTCTTGTTTTTATATCCATTCAGCCAATCTTTGTCTTTTGGTTGGGGCATTCAACCCGTTTACATTTGAAGTAATTTTTGGTAAATACTGAACTGAATGATCCCTTTGCCACTTACTTTGTTGTTTTGGGTTCAGTTTTATAAACCTTTTCTGTGTTTCCTGTCTAGAGAAGATTCTTTAGCATTTGATGAGCTGGTTTGGTGGTGCTGACTTCTCTCAGCTTTTGCTTGTCTGTAAAGCTTTTGATTTCTCCTTCATATCTGAACGAGATCCTTGCTGGTTACAGTAATCTGGGTTGTAGGTTTTTTCTCTTTCATCACTTTAAGTGTGCCCTGCCATTCCCTTTTGGCCTGAAGAGTTTCTAATGAAAGATCAGCTCTTATCTTTATGAGGTGTTATCTGTGTGTTGTATCCCCTTGTGTGTTATTTGTTGCTTTTCCCTTGCTGCTTTTAATACTTGCATTTGTATTCAATTTTCATTAGCTTGATTAATATTTGTCTTGGGCTGTTTCACCTTGGGTTTATCCTGTTTGGGACTCTCTGGGTTTCTTGGACTTGGGTGGCTATTTCCTTCCCCATTTTAGGGACATTTTCAATTATTATCTCCTTAAGTATTTTCTCATGCCCTTACTTTTTGTCTTATTCTGGGTTTCTTTTTCTTTCTAAGAGTTTTTGCTGTGGACCATTTTTAAAGTCTTTATTGAATTTGTTACAATATTGCTTCTGTTTTATGTTTTGATGCTTTGGCCATGAGACATGTGAGATCTTAGCTCCCCCACCAGGCATTGAACCCATACCCCCTGCATTGGAAGATAGTCTTAATCACTGGACCACCAGGGAGGTCATCATTCTTTACTCTTTATTGATAACCAGCCAGTCCTTTCTGCATTCACACTGCAGTAGTCTATGGGAATGCCTATGACAGCTATAGTTCCAGAAGTCCCTGATTTGGCTCAGTCGTTTCAACCAGGGTTTGCCAAAGCTGAATTACCACTCAAACACTCAGAGAATACTTGAACACAGCTCCTGGGTCCCTGGGTGCTTCTCATCATCAACCAGGGGGAGCAACCATTCAGTTAACCAACAGCAGGAAGGTGGAGAAATCAGAGACCCAAAGCTGAGGGAAGGGGAGAGTGAGAGCTTGCTGACCTCAGGCTCTGAGAGCCTTCCCTCTTACAGCCTCCCACAGCACATCTCAGTTTCCTGTATCACCTAACATTGATGTTACCGCAGCACCTGGGCTCCTTCAGATTGACAACCTTGAGGGCTGCAGGATCATGTCAGCTGTCACTTTGAATTCACCCTAGGTCATCAGAGTAATTGCATAGAAAGGCAGCAGAATGCTCAGGCCCCACCCAGCCCCTCATATGGTTCTCTCTTCCGACTTCTCCCATTCAAAAGACAGCTTGAGCTGAATCACTCTTTTCTCCCAGCTCCCACCTCCATCCTGTCTTCAAACCCACTCTTTGAAAATCCTCCTTCCTAAACTGCAGTTGTTATAGACTATTTCTAAGTTAAAAAGGGATTGTACATCTTCCAAAAATTTTCCTTGTTGGAATTTCTTTGGCACTTAAAGCACATTTCCCAAAAAAATGGTGTCGGACAAATTCTTAAATCACCTATAAAGCTCTGTTTAACATATGATTAGATTAATGCATCATACTTTGCTCTCTTTAGTTACTGCTCATGTGATAGATGAGGAGCCAAGGCCCACTGAAAGTGAGTTTCCCAACCCAAGGCTCTCAAGGAGCTTGGAGTGATGATAGAGAATGCTTGGAGGTTGTCTGATAGGTGGCTTTGATGGGCTGGAGCTCAGGCAGTGGAGAACATGCTGGATACAGGATTGTATGGACACAGTTTGAAAGGCATTAGAGGAAAAGGGATGGAGAGTCTCTGAAAATGGATAGAATTTCAACACTGAATATCACAAACTTTATTCTCCAGTAAAGACATAAAAAATAACCAAAGAGTGCAGATCTTGTGCAGATCAATGTGGAAATTGTCATGGCAACTCATTCCAGGGTCAGGGAAAGCAAGCATCTGAGAACTGCATAACACTGTCTTCTGACTCTTTATCAGAGGACTGGGTGATTGCTTAAAGAGAATGAGAGGGCAGCTGTCAACACAATCACAGCAAGTGTCTCCCTTTCTTCACTGCCCACACCACCTCCCCATCAGTCATCTGTATCTCACAGGTGGGCTTTCCAGGACAGAACATGACCCTCCTTTAAGGAAGGAGGTAGTGTTTCCCATTCTTACCTTGATTCAGGCCTAGTATGTAAGTGTCTGGAAAGCTGGGAGGCCCTCAGTTTGTGGACACACCTTGGAACGACTCCAACCCTGGAGGGGAGGGGGCCTGGGGAATGTCTTCACTTGCCCCTGGGGAGCAGTGGTGTGGTGAACTTGGAGCAGCGGCTCTGTCACAGTGGGCCTCTAATGTAAGTGAATCTCCAACATATATTGAGCACCTGCCATTGTGTGAAGTATTTCCACATATTGTCCTTGAAGTTTGCTTTGATCTTATTCTATCCATATGAAAGTACTGAATTGAGGGGGCAGGAAGGGCACTCTTCCACTCCTGCTTTTACAGTGAATATTTATTTTATAGTTTTCCTGTGATAAGCATATGAAGAAGGCCCACTCAGTGTAAAGCCTTGTGATCAATTGTATGTGTGGCAGGAAAGTTTGCAAATATAAAAACAGTCTTTCAAAAGACTTTGCAGTTTATATGGGAAATCAAACGTGCCTCAATCATATGTGGAAATCAGGCATAGGAATGCTAATTGTGGAAGAGGTGTACTAAGGATCAGCCTTGATATTCCAAACTGAGATTCTGCTCTTATGAATCCACTTTTTTATAGTTCATTTCTTTTGAAAAAGTAAAGCATGCCTGGAAGGCTACAGTCCATGGAGTACTCCCAAAAAGTCAGACACGACTGAAGCAACTTAGCACACGTACATGCATGCTCACAGTCCAGACTCCAGTAGGGACAAAATGATATTCAATGAATAGCCTATCTCCCCTTCTTCCCAGTCTTCTCATTTTTGTCCCCAGATGCAACCATATTTATAATTTCTTATACAACCTTCCAGAGTTTTCTGTGTATTTACATATGTCTGTTATTTTCTTCCTCTTTGATTTAATTAACAGCATATCTTAGAATATTTTCCAGAGTAGTGTTTACATAGACTTCCCTTGTTTCTTTAAATTAGGATGGGTAAGCTGCAGCCTACAAAAGCAACTTAGCACACGTACATGCATGCTCACAGTCCAGACTCCAGTAGGGACAAAATGATATTCAATGAATAGCCTATCTCCCCTTCTTCCCAGTCTTCTCATTTTTGTCCCCAGATGCAACCATATTTATAATTTCTTATACAACCTTCCAGAGTTTTCTGTGTATTTACATATGTCTGTTATTTTCTTCCTCTTTGATTTAATTAACAGCATATCTTAGAATATTTTCCAGAGTAGTGTTTACATAGACTTCCCTTGTTTCTTTAAATTAGGATGGGTAAGCTGCAGCCTACAACGTCATATCCAGTCTCTGTCTGTTTTTGTAAATGAAGTTTTATTAGAACACAGTCCCCCCCATTCATCCACACATTGTCTGTGGCTGTTGTTACACTACAATACAGAATTGAGTAATTGTGACAGAGAATGTATGATCTTCAAAACCTAAATGCCCTTTACTGAATAAGGTTTTTGACCCCTGTTTTAAATGACTGCCTAATGTTCTATGTATGAACTGTCAACATTTATTTTACTAGTCCCCTATTAAAGGATAATTTGGTTATTTCTAATGTTTTGCTATAAGTACAGCTATAATTGACATATTACTATTTGTGTTACTCTCAAATATGTGAGTATATCTCTGTAATTACAGGAGATTACTGGGCAAAATATGTCATGGATTTTTCATGAATATATGTGTTAATGAGTGAAAGAAGGCTAAGACCAGAAGACAGACCAATAGCAAGAATGAACTGAGAACTCTGCGCTGCTAGGAGATAAAATGAAGAACACTGTTTCAAAAGAGAGTCATGGTGGTTGCTTTGATCCGTTCCTTGGAATGGGACTGAGGGAATCTGATGGATAGAAAGTACATTGTTGTTGTTTAGTTGATAAGTGTCCAACTCTTTTGTGACCCCAGGGACTGTGGCCCACCAGGCTCCTCTGTCTATGGAATTTCCTAGGCAAGAATCCTGGAGTGGGTTGCCAATGTCTTCTTCAGGTGATCTTTTGAACACGTGTCTCCTGCACTGCAGATGGATTCTTTACCAATTAGCCACCTGAGAAGCCCACATAGAAAGTATGTATCTCATTCACATAATCTACTGATGTGTCACCACTGTGGAAACCAACGCAAGAGCATTCACTCCTGTGAAGGTCACTCTTTGTCCTAATTGCAAACTCCTCTCCACCTCCCTCCCTGTTCTCATTGCCCAAAAAGAGCTGTGTCAGAGCCTTGGAGGCAAACACATTTGACTGTCAGAGCTGCTGCTTTTGGGGACAGCTGCATAGATCACTGGGGTCAGGGAGTTTGACTTTGTGTGGACAAGTTTGCTTGGGTTTGCCTTTTACTAGACTGAATGGGTCTTGGTGATGGGGCTCTGGGTTCCCCAGCCTGGGAAGCCAATTTGGGCTCATGTCCTTAGAAAGGTGGATCAGGAGTCAACGAGCTTTGGGAAGAAAATCTCCCCGAGAGACTCAGAAGAGTTCAGATCTTCTCTGTAGAGAGCAAGAGGTGGATCCAAGAACTAGGAGCAGATCAGGCTTCTACTTCACCCACTAATGCCCTTCTGTGCACCAAGCCATATGCTAAGGGTGAGCATGCAGGGACTACGGGAGCTCTGGCCAAGGGCTCACACCTAGTGCAGGGAAACAGAAAGACCTGCAGTTCTCAAACTGTGTGCACCTTTTAAATTTTCAAGAAAAACACATCAATGCCACTGTCAGACATGGCACAAACAGCTGATTCAAAGTAGTTCACAGTTTCAACTTTAGATTGAAACACTCCTTTCAATAATGCCATATCTTTGCAAAGCTAGGTTGTTGGAGGTTATTGTGCTAAAAAGAAAGTAACACATAAAACTCAACATAGAAGAGAAAATGAGGGTGGTAGTATCCAGTTTGACTCCAAGTTTGAGAAGCTATGTATGCCAAGAGGGTACACACATCCCACTGGTAAATGAATGTGGTTAAGAATGAAATAAGGCATGACATTTTTTCTCCCAATTTATATAAATTGTTTTGTGAAATGGCTACTAAGTTATCAGGAGAGAAATATTTATTAGTAAATGGAACTATTAGTATATATTTTTGGCCTTTATGCACTAGGAAAAAGGGAAACACTAGGGCACTGAGAACTGAAAATGTCTAGGAACTCTGAAATGGACATGTAACACTACTTCTAACATTGTGGCCTAGTGAAAGCTAACACTGCAAGCTCAGCTACCAGTTCCTCAACTATAACATAGGGATAATAAGACTGAATACCTTTGGGGGCTATTGTGAAAGTTAAATGAGATAATGCAAGTAAAGAAACACTGGCAAGTCTAAATCCACAGAACCTTGGGTACCCTAACAGAAGTAGAGTTTAGCCCCAACTACTCTGACCTACACCAGCTTCAATTCATTTGTAAGCCTTTGGTTTCTCAAATCAAGTGCTGTTGCCACGGTAACTCTTGTAATGTCGGTAATATCTGGTGTCAATCAACTCATTCTGAAACCAGAAAATTAATAATCCCCCTGAAATTTGTCACGGTATTACGTGAATGATTTCACCATCAGTCTTTTAGTAGGGCTTTCCTCCTAACATTAGTTCACAGTGCTTATTCTGTTTGAGAAGCCTAAGGATCCTTGAAGAAACAAATTTAAGACAAATTGTATCAAAATTATTCTCCAGAGTCTCTGAAATATTTCTGTTTTAAAAAGTTTGATTGGATTGGCTTGACTATGGTACAGTTTTATTTTGGTTTATACCCATTAAAAACAAATTTTGTGTCTGAGATCTTATTTCACTCCCAAAGACAAATATACAGCAAGATTTATGACTCCTCATTTGAAAAAAGAAATGAACAAGAAAATCCTTCCATTTTGGATGCCACCTTAATTCCAAAGCATCCTTGAAGATGGCTGTTTCTATCATTAAACAGAGCCTTCCAAACCTTTCAGCAAAGCTGGTAACTTTTCTGCTGGTTACAGATGGGTTTTAAGAACTTAATAGACTTGTTAACTTTAGGAAAGATGATCAGATTAGATAAAAGAAGAGAGAAAATCCACACTCTAATTGTCTAAATCAGTTGTTCTCAAATGGGGTGGGGGATGGGGAAGGGCGTTCATACATCAGAAGACATTTGGTAATGCCTGGAGACATTTCTGATTATCACAACTGTGGTGGGTGCAAGGAGGTGACATTGCTACTGGCATAGAAGCCAGGGCTGCTGCTAAATTTCTTAACAGTGCACACTGGACAGCCCCCACAACAAAGATTTATCTGACCGCAAATGTTAAGATGACTGAGGTTGAGAAGTCCAAGATGGCCTTGACATTGTTCCTTTTCTTCATTGAATCACACTTTTTGACTCTTCCTTCTAATACCTGTTCTCCTGACCTTATGAATTTCTTTGAATAATTAGCTTCTGAAATTAGGCTACAGTAGCTGTGGAAAAATATCAAGTTTTTCTCCAAATCAGTGGTTCTCAACAGTCCTGCACATTAGTATAACCTGGGAGAACTTTCAAACTATGTCAGTGTACAGACTCCACCTCGACCAACTAAATCCATATCACCAGGGTTAGGACCTAACTGCAGTATGTTTTTAGTTTCCCAAATGACTCTAATGGGCAGCCAGGGTTGAGTACCAGGAATCTAAATAGAGAGAAAGTTTATTTACTATACTGTTCGTGCACCCATGAAGAGAGAACTCAGTTGCGGGAGGGTGAGTAGTGATATCTCTATCAATATAGAAATGCTTTTTCCCCCAGGGTTCAGGTTGACTATTTGAAGGAAGGGCTGTTTAAGATTTTCACTCATGAGGTTTGATCACCTGTAATATTTCACTTTTTGGTGGCTAAACTATGCATGACCAAAATTTTATGTACTTATAAGTTCTCAAAGTTTTCTTAATCTTTTTCAAAAAATTATAAGTAAAAGAGAATTATATAGCCCTCTTACAGTACCCCCAAGCTTGACTTTCACCTTTCCCTGCATCTAAAGAAGACTGGAGTATTTTTTTTCTTTGGATCTCATGCACCAGTGGAACCCTATGCTTCTTAGCATGCTGAAAGGCCAAAGAAAGGTTTTCCAATTTACCCTTTCTCTGTCCCTTTCACCCTCACCCACAACCCCCTCAGCAAATGCTGCTTGAGCAGATGGTTTTGGTGTGATGCCCCAGAGGTTAACAGATGTTAATTCTGATGGAACAACAAAAAGACAGAACTTTTCCATTGCCACATTCAACCTAAACTTATGGTGTTCCCCCAACAAATAAATAGGGCTTCAGATGGCTGACTTTAAAAATCCAAGCCAGGGTCAAAGAATTCCAAGAACAAGGGGAGAAGTAGAAGTCATCACAAGGGGAGAACTGATTTCAGCATCACAAGAAATGAAAATTTTTTAGTAGGCGACCTACTTCTCATTTCCCAAGGATTACCACTGTCTGGCCCTGCCCAGTGTCCTCCTTGAAGGATACCAGATATTATCGAAGTAGACCTCTTTCTCATGATGGACTGTGATAAACTGTAAGTGTTCTATCAAAATGGAGCAAAGGCCCGTAGATATATCCTCAAGAGTTCACGAGTTTTCTTTTGATGAATATTCTTAGTATTATGCTGTCCTGTCATTCTAAACAGTATGCGTTAGTCTCTCAGTTGTGTCTGACTCTTTGGGATCCCATGGACTGTAGCCCACCAGACTCCTCTGTCCATGGGGATTCTCTAGGCAAGAATACTGGAGTGGGTTGCCATTCCCTTCTCCAATTCTAAACAGTTTATTAGCACAATTCTGATCATTTGAATAACTACTTTAAAATTAAGATGCCACTCTCTATAGGCACCTGAAATTGTTTGTGTTTATGTTCAAACCCTGCAAAGGGTCAGTAATGTTGCTGAGTGTTGCCCTAAAGCTGCCGTAGTAGTTTGACTACAGAAAGATAGGATAATGGAGTCATCACCTTCCCATAGCATAGCAATCTTACAATATTTGTTCTGTGAATGGATACCCTGCATGGATACCAGTTGTGAACATACCACCTTGAGCCAACAGGTGATTGACAGTGAGCAGAGTAACATATAGACAATAAAGCACTTTTTGTTCAATTCAATGAAAATATTTTCTTTATTACTATTAACACCATTTTATAATATCTCCTTATGATAACCAGCATTCACTACTTTAATGCTTTTATTCTGAAGTATAAAATGACTAAGTTTATTTATTTATTTTAATTGGAGGCTAATTACTTTACAATATTGTATTGGTTTTGCCATACATCAACATGAATCCGCCACAGGTATACATGTGTTTCCCATCCTGAACCCCTCTCCCTCCTCCCTCCCCGAACCATCCCTCTGGGTTGTCTCAGTGCACCAGCCCCAAGCATCCTGTATCCTGCATTGAACCTGGACTGGCGATTCATTTCCTATATGATATTATACATGTTTCAATGCCATTCTCCCAAATTATCCCACCCTCTCCCTCTCCCACAGAGTCTGAAAGACTGTTCTATACATCTGTGTCTCTTTTGCTGTCTTGCATACCGGGTTATCATTACCATCTTTCTAAATTCCATATACATAGTGAAGTAAGCCAGAAAGAAAAACACCAATACAGTATACTAACGCATATATATGGAATTTAGAAAATGACTAAATTGAGAATTGTCCCAGAAGCTACTTCTTTCTAGCATTAAACTCCAAATCATCTGCTTTGCTTCTGCAAATCATTATTTATCATATTTAATTGGTATTTTAAATTTAACTTTCATTAGTCCTGTATTTTGTTTATCCTTAATGTACACATTTGTTTCTGCTTTGTATTCACATAAGAGTCGTAAGTATATACATGTTTATATTTAGGGAATATTAAAAATGTTAGTTCTTACTGGAATTCTAGGAGCACTCATTTTTTTTTTCCTTAAAGAAAGATTTGCACATTGGTCAATTTTGAGAAATGCAGAACTAAAATGTTTCTGTTGAAACCAAGGCTGGTTAAAACCTCAGATTTAGACTAGATCTGAACTTGGAACCTAGCTGAGCCAACAGACTGACATTCTCCACTCTGTTGAGAGGATATTAAGACAAATTTTACCCAATTTTCCCTGCCTTTACCAGAAGATGAATAGCCATATTTTCTTCCTTCCTAGGTAGACTTGCTGAATAGTTGTTCAATAATAACGGGAAGGAAAAAAGAAGTTTAAAAATAGACAAAAATAAATAAATCTGAAAACAAGATTACCAGCACGAAGAATACAGATTGTAAACTCTGCTTCCTATTGGTATAATTTCAAAACTAATACCCTTAATCCTTTTATCTAAAATCTACTGTAGCCTTTTTCACTGCATGATCCCAGACCCCAGCAAAGTCCTGCTGATCACAGATCTCAGTGTTCTCAGTCTCACAGATGCTCGTGAAGGCATCTGGTCAGGTACCATGAGATGCTGACCGCTTCTTTCCCTGCCCTTCCTGGTAGCTCTGTAGTAGCCAGACCTCCTGTCTCAGTTACCATTTGCTGGACACTGCCCCTGATGCCTGTGCTCTTGAATTCAAAGCATTGGGAATGCCCCCCACCTCTTTTTTGTATGTAACGTTTTGTTAGCAGGATACCAAAGGTCTTGTGCTTTAGTGTCTTACAGATTTTCTATTTAAAGGGAAAAAAACAGTTTTTACCTTTAGCTCTCTTTCCCTAGGACCAAGAAGTAGAATTACTAATGCAAAGGGAGAAGGGAGAAGACAGGTGTCTACAAGGCAAGGTGAGAGTCCCCAGAAGATGCTGACTCTGCGGACACTTTAACTGTGGATCTCTAGCCTCAGAATTAGGGGAAATCAACTTCTGTTTAAGCTACAATGTCTGTGGTACTTTGCTGTGGTAGACCAAGCAAACTGCTACAGGGAGAAAGAGCTTGGGGCTTTCAAAAATCCACAAGTGTCATGGAGGGGCCCATATATGGTGTCAATCTTACTTTTCTTCAAGTTTCTCTGTGTGAGCAAGTGACCTGTTAATTGATTTCCTTAGTATACAGTGAAACATTAGTTCCCACTATTTCCATCCCAGGTTCTAATGTTCTCTGAGCTCTCACAGGCATCTTACTTGCACCTTTATTATAAAACTATGTCTTATGTTTAAACTCTCTGTTTCAAACATTGTCCAATTCTCCACAAGATGAGTCTGAAGAACAGGGACTTGGCTGTTTTTTTGTCTTCCAGTAGATAGTAAGTACTCAACAAATGTTTATGGAACAAATAATTTAATAAATGAATGTGTTAGGGATTTCCCTGTCAGTCCAGTGGTTAAGGATTTGCTTTCCGATGCAGGGGAGACAGATTTGATCCCTGGTTGGGAACTAAGATCCCACATGCCCCGGGGCTGCAACTACTGAGCCACGCATTCTAGAGCCCATTCTCCACAGCTAGAGACAGTCCAAGTGCTGCAGCGAAGACCCAGTGCAGCCAAATTTAAACAATAATAATAATTAAAACTGAATGAATGAAAAGTATATTTAAAAAGGACAACAAAAAAATAAATGAACACAGTAATAGAAAAAAGCCACCTTTATCCAAAAGATAACTTGAAGGAGCTTTTTTCCCTGGGAAATTTAGACTAAACCAGTTAAAATTATTTATCTAGCCCTTAAGTCAAAGTTGTGGTGACAGCTGGGCACCAGAGTGGTGCCACTTTTTGGAAGCTACCCAAAAGCCACTGCCTGTTTGCCCAACCATGGAAGAGGTCATCTACACCCTGCAAGTTCTCTGGAGGGAAGAGGCCCCAAGGTGCTCTGCCCTGGGAAATCTGCAATGGCCTCCTATCCCTGGAAGGGACTTCTGTTAAATGCTAGCAAGGGAGAAGCTGACTGAAGTAAAAAGTTTGCTCGCTCAGACACATTTGTTGTTGAAAGGGTTTGTTGCTCCTCTTCTGAACCACTTTCTTTTTGGGAGCATCAACTGGTCTTGATGCTGATCGTTTTCCTAGGCAGCAAACATTTTCTGTAAAGGGCCAGATAGGCAATGCTTTGGGCTGTGTGGACCATGCAAATATGCACGTAAATATTTCTAGAAAGTAATGGACACTCTCCTCATGCATTTCCAGCTCACTGGGAATGAGCAAATATTAAGGCCTGTCCTCAAAGACTGGAAGAAAATGAAGATAAAGGATACTGGAAAGGAAATAAGATGAAGCCACATTTAGCCCAACAAAGTCTAGGTTGCCCCTGCAAAATAGCTCACTTAGGTTACAGCTCAAGTTATGTTGATCTTTCATTGAAAAAGGATGAGCTTATTTCTCTCATCAGAGTAAATGCTCTCATTTCAGACAAACCAAGGAATCTGGTGACTTGCTGACCTCAAATTCAGTGAATGCCCATGAGGGGTTGGCCTGGTCCTCGGTATGAAGGAAGGAGAACTCACAGCTGATATGACCTGGTGTTATGCCAGTCTGTGCAGAATTAGAAGATGGATTATTGTGGATTTGTTTTCCTTTAGGAATTAGGGCTGGCACTGGCTTAGCTTCAGTGCAGCTGAGGTATTAAATGAAATGCATTTCTATCTTAACAGCCGCATCCCATTTAGCCCAGTGACTTTGGGGTGACTTCCAAAACAATCTCATCAGAATGAGTTGGCAGATTAGGGCTAACTTGCATGTCAGAACTGCAGGCAAGGAGAAATGAAATGCACGACATTGGTCCTCCTCCTGCTTGCTGCAGAAGATGAAACTGCACGGTATGAGGTGGGCAAATGAGTATTGGTTGAACTTTCAGATGGATCTCCTTTAGTCAGCTAGCTTCAGGAAGATTCAAAGCAGTGTAAAACCTTCATGACTAGGTAAAAACATGCCACCATGTTTGACCACGCGTGATGCTGGAAGTCTTTCTAGGTTCCATGTCAGCTCTGATTTGCAGTTTTTCCCCTGTCTCCTTACCTGTTTGGTGAATTCACGCAGTTCAGAGTAAATATGTGCGCATGTACTGAGCATAACTCCCTCTAGATGGCCCTCCCCTTAACTGAGAAGTCTCCTAGCTCTGGAAGGCTCAGCTTTCTTATCTGCCAAAGGGGGCTTAGCCTACACATCTCACGATTGCTGTAGGAATTAGAGCAATAACATATGATAACACATGTGAGGATGGCTTATAAACTCTACAAACACTGGCTTTCATCTTACCCTCTCTCCTTGCCTAGAAACCAAACAGAATGTGTTCTATTCAGCGGGCTGGAAACCCAAAGACTTGCTCTCTCTGGTCTTCTTACCTTTTGCTTCCGTCAATCAGCACTTACCAAAACAATGTATGCATTAGAGCAGGAGACATTTGATTTACAGAAGCATGGATTTCTTGAAGGATTGGGACTAAAAATATTTTTTCAGATGCAATTCAATTTGTCAGTAGCTCCTAATTTTCACCTGTCCATCCCTGCCAAGCCAGCTCTGCACAGACCTGTCTTTTAAACACACATAGAAAATCCCCAACACAGTACCATGCAAATAAGCACTGGATACATACAGAATCAGTCTTACAAATGGACAGCCAAGTGATCACCCATATTCTGTAGTATAGGAATGCTGCTGAGGTTTCTCTGCTGTAAAATATCTCTCTACTAACTTGGGCTATATTCCCCAAATGCCACCATTATGGAGTTGTTCACTTAAAAAAATTTTTTTTTTATTGTATATATTTGGCTGCAACAGCTCTTAGTGGCAGCATGCAGATCTTCATTGCGCGCATAGACTCTCTAGCTGTGGCACAAGGGGTCAGCAGTTGCAGCACATAGGCTTAGCTGCTCCACAGCATATGCGATCTTAGTTCCCTGATCAGTGTTAGAACCCACATCCCTTACACTGCAAGGTGGATTCTTAACTATTGGACCCACCAGAGAAGTCCCCGGAGTTGGTCAGTTAACTACAGAATTGTCCCTTTAATTTTTTGCAACAACCAGATATTAACAAGTTCATGTAAATTCCTTTATATCTTTTCTAAAGTACAGCCAGGAGCTTCCTTTAGTCTAGTAGAATGGAGAGGGGTACTGGGCACACAGAAAAGGATGTAAGATGTATCAAAGAAAAGAATATTCCCATTCCACCCCATTTACTGTTCTGTAGCACTTTCCAGTGGATTCGTGGCTATCTCCTCAGCTTTGTGTCAAAGCACCCTGGGGAGTATTCATTTGATTGGTCAACCCCAGGCCTCATGTCCTTTCCGTATCTGCAGAGTCGGGGATATAAAACTGCCAAGGTTTTCACTTCTTGAGTGGGAGAGGTACTCGTCTTATGTTCAAAAACAAAATCCCACAGGGTAAACTTTTAAAATCTTACTGGTTCTGTTCAGCAATTCCTGAATCAGGTAATATCCAATCTGGCAGAGAGGAAGGAGCTCTGAAGAGCTGAACAATGACAGATTTTTATAGGCCAAAGTGAGCAGAAACAAAGAAGTTATCCTGGGTATTTGCTGATTGATCAAAGCAGAGTTTGTTTCCGTATGGAATAAAGGGAAGTCTTCTAGCCAGGTCAGGTAGCTTGTGCTAAGTAGGCAAGAGCTGATTGGCTGACCTAGGCCTGCCTTTTCTGGGAGAGTTGCGTATAGAATCTTAGTCTGGGCTTGCTGATGTGGGGCTTAGCAAGAGTGGCCCAGTCTGGTGACATTGATAGCATCAAGACTCATATAGTGAATAATTCCCTCAAATGTAAAATGAGTGAAATGGTAGACAGTTTCCAAAATGACAAACGCCCTTTATTCACCTTTCATGTGTCAAGTACTGTGTTCAATTCCAGGGATAAGACACAGCCACTGTCCTTAAGTAATTGATAGTGAAATGGGAGAAACAGACATGTCGGGGGACAGCTACACAGCCATGCCCATTATAACAGCACTTAATAGAGTGCAAAAAGTACTATTGGATCTTGCTGCAGAGAGTGCCTAAAACCCAGGAAACTGGAAAAGGCCAGAGTGAGGAAACACCATTTGAAATGAGTCTTGAAGGATCAGCAGAGTTTGCCTCCTGCAGAAGACAGGGAGGTAACTACCTTTCTTGTGTGGGGAGGACAGCTTGTAGAAAGGTGTGAACCACTCAGAATTCTTTGTTATAATCAACTTACACTGATTTCAGTTCATTTCAGTCGCTCAGTCGTGTCTGACTCTTTGCAACCCCATGAATCGCAGCACTCCAGGCCTCCCTGTCCATCACCATCTCCCAGAGTTCACTCAGACTCACGTCCATCAAGTCAGTGATGCCATCCAGCCATCTCATCCTCTGTTGTCCCCTTCTCCTCCTGCCCCCCAATCCTTCCCAGCATCAGAGTCTTTTCCAATGAGTCAGCTCTTCACATAAGGTGGCCAAAGTATTGGAATTTCAGCTTCAGCATCAATCCTTCCAGTGAACACACAGGGCTGATCTTCATAATGGACTGGTTGGATCTCCTTGCAGTCCAAGGGACTCTCAAGAGTCTTCTCCAACACCACAGTTCAAAAACATCAGTTCTTCAGCGCTCAGCCTTCTTCACAGTCCAACTCTCACATCCATACATGACCACAGGAAAAACCATAGCCTTGACTAGACAGACCTTAGTCAGCAAAGTAATATCTCTGCTTGAATATGCTATCTAGGTTGGTCATAACTTTTCTTCCAAGGAGTAAGCATCTTTTAATTTCATGGCTGCAGTCACCATCTGCAGTGATAAAGGAATGATATGATCCTTATTTTAAAATATTTATTTTTCAATATCAGAATTAATGACATATCAGTTGTTACATGCTTTGCCACTGTTTAAGTTTATAATTAAATATTTACATGTCAACCTATGTGTGAAGGGGCTATATTGTTTCAAAATTCCTTTAGGGCAAGCCTTCTCAACTTCAGCACCATCGGCACTTGGGGGAGCTATGCAGGTCTTTGCTGGAAGGGCTGCTCTGTCTGGTAAGTTGCTTATTAGCAGCAGTCCTGGCCTCTTTCTGCTATAGCCAGTAGTATTTCCCCTGACCATTGTGACAACCAGAAATGTCTCTGCTGCTGCTGCTGCTGCTGCTGCTGCTGCTGCTGCTGCTGCTAAATCACTTCAGTTGTGTCCGACTCTATGTGACCCCATAGACGGCAGCCCACCAGGCTCCCCATCCCTGGGCTTCTCCCGGCAAGAACACTGAAGTGGGTTGCCATTTCCTTCTCCAGTGCATGAAAGTGAAAAGTGAAAGTGAAGTAACTCAGTCGTGTCCTACTCTTCGCGACCCCATGGACTGCAGCCCACCAGGCTCCTCCGTCCATGGGATTTTCCAGGCAAGAGTCCTGGAGTGGGGTGCCATTGCCTTCTCCAGAAATGTTTCTAGATATTGACAAATGTCTGGGATGATGGTGGCAAAACATCCCAATTGAGAGCCATTGTTTTTGTGGTGTTTAAGCAAAAAGGTATAAAGACCATAATCTAGACTTGACTTACATGAGAAGCAATAAAGCTCAATCCTTAGGAGTTTATGTTTTAAAACTTCTAGTCCTACTCTTCATCTATAACCAGAAACAAGCTTTATTAGCTCTCCAGAGGGTTGTTGTGAGCCTTAGATGAGAATATTTATGTGAGAGCCATAGTGAATATGACACACAGTAACCTGTGATAAATGTCAGGCATTATAAATAGTTATTCCCAACACTTCTTCAGTATGTGCTTCCCTATGGAGGCTCCTTGTCTATAGCATCATCTGCCTGAACTCCTCTGTCTTGACTTTCAGAACTTTTATCATCTGTCCCCACACTGTCAAGCTAGCCTTACACCCTAGTGAGGAAAGCATTGCACACCAAGCTCAAAATGGTGCAGTCTGATTTTTGTTTGAGTCTAGTTTCTGATTTTGTCACCACTTGTGTATGATCCACTTGTGTATGTGTGTGTGTGTCTGTGATGGTGTGTGTGTTTGTGTGTGTTAGGAGGTATGCAACAAGATATCAGTTCATTTCAGTCACTCAGTTATGTCCAGTTCTTTGCAACCCCATGGACTGCAGCACGCCAGGCTTCCCTGTTCATCACCAACTCCTAGCACTTGCTCAAACTCATGTCCATCAGTCAGTGATGCCATCCAACCATCTCATCCTCTGTCGTCCCCTTCTCCTCCTGCCTTCAATCTTTCCCAGCATCAGAGTCTTTTCCAATGAGTCAGTTCTTCCCATCACATGGCCAAAGTATTGGAGCTTCAGCTTCAGCATCAATCTTTCCAATGAATATTCAGGACTGATTTCTTTAGGATGGACTGGTTGGATTTCCTTGCAGTCCAAAGAACTCTCAAGAGTCTTCTCCAACATCACAGATCAAAAACATCATTTCTTCAGCACTCAGCTTTCTTTATAGTCCAGCTCTCACATCCATACATGACTACTGGAAAACCCACAGCTTTGACTGTATGGACCTTTGTCAGCAAAGTAATGTCTCTGCTTTTTAGTACGTTAAGTTTGTCATAGTTTTTCTTCAAGGATCAAGTGTCTTTTAATTTCATGGCTGCAGTCACCATCTGCAGTGATTTTGGAACTCCAAAAGATAAAGTCTGACACTGTTTCCCCATCTATTTCCCATGAAGTGATGGGACCGGTTGCCATGATCTTCGTTTTCTGAATGTTGAGCTTTAAGCCAACTTTTTCTCTTTCCTCTTTCACTTTCACCAAGAGGCTTTTTAGTTCCTCTTCACTTTCTGTCATAAGGGTAGTGTCATCTGCATATCTGAGGTTATTGAGATTTCTCCCAGCAATCTTGATTCCAGCTTGTGCTTCTTCCAGCCCAGCGTTTCTCATGATGTACTCTGCATATAAGTTAAATAAGCAGGGTGACAATATACAGCCTTGACGTACTCCTTTTCCTATTTGGAACCAGTCTGTTGTTTCACGTTCAGTTCTAACTGTTGCTTCCTGACCTGCATACAGGTTTCTTAGGCGGCAGGTCAGGTGGTCTGGTATTTCCATCACTTGGAGAATTTTCCACAGTTTACTGTGATCCACATAGTCAAAGCTTTTAGCATAGTCAATGAAGCAGAAGTTTTTCTGGAGTTCTCTTGCTTTTTCTATGCTACAACAGATGTTGGCAATTTGATGTCTGGTTCCTCTGCCTTTTCTAAATCCAGCTTGAACATCTGGGAGTTCTCAGTTCACATACTGTTGAAGCCTAGCTTGGAAACTTTTGAGCATTACTTTGCTAGCATGTGAGATGAGTGCAATTGTGCATTAGTTTGAACATTCTTTGGCATTGTCTTTTTCTGGGATTTGTATGCAAATTGACCTTTTCCAGTTCTGTGGCCACTGCTGAGTTTTCCAAATTTGCTGGCATACTGAGTGCAGGACTTTAACAGCATCATCTTTTACGATTTGAAATAGCTCAGCTGGAATTGCATCATCTCAACTCTTTTGTGTGTAGTGATCCTTCCCAAGGCTCACTTGACTTTGCATTCCAGGATGTCTAGCTCTAGGTGAGTGATCACACCATCGTGGTTATCTGGGTCATTAAGATCTTTTTTGTATAGTTCTTCTGTGTATTCTTGCCACTTCTTAATATCTTCTGCTTCTGTTAGGTCTATACCATTTCTGTCCTTAATTGTGCCCATTTTTGCAAGAAATGTTCCCTTGGTATCTCTAATTATCTTGAAGAGACCTCTAGTCTTTCCCATTCTATTATTTTCTTCTATTTCCTCTATACCAAGCTAGACTTGTTAATCTCAAACTGTCTCATTGAACTTAAGTGAAAGTTGTTCAGTCGTGTCCAACTCTTTGCAAGTCTGTGGGCTATATAGTTCATGGAATTCTCCAGGCCAGAGTACCGGAGTGGGTAGCCTTTCCCTTCTCCAGGGGATCTTCCTGACCTGGTAATCAAACCAGGGTCTCCTGCATTGCAGGTGGGTCCTTTACCAACTGAGCTATCAAGGAACTTTAGAAAGAGGAGAAGGAAAGGAAAAGGAGAGGAAGAAGAATTCAGAAAGGAGAATTCTGTAGACCATGGCATGAAATTCTCCACTTAAGGCAAGACTCTTGGTTTGACATCTTCCAGGCCAGACTCCCTGCCTTTATCTGTGCTGTCCCTGCTCCTCTCTGCTATTCTGATTCCCTCAAGCCAGTTTAGACTCCACTCTCCTAAACCTGCTCTGCTCACACAGTTGTCTCTCACCTCTTTAAACTCCTTTAGCACCGGTGATCTGTATCACACACTGTAGCGCTTAATTATATACCCTCGGGTCACTCCCCAGGTTTCTTGTGTCTGTTGCATGGCCTCATTGAGATGAGTTCTTTAGGACAGAAAGCACCTTAGGTCCTTTTTAGTATGTGTGTGTGATGCTCAAATGACAGCACACAGCATTGAGTCAATACGGGGTAATCAGTTAATTGTCTGGATCATTATATTTTGGTGTGTGCTACTCATGACATCCGTGTCCTAGGAAAGTTTATTCAGAAATTATCTTAGGATTTGAAAATAAATAGCCCCTCAAAGTTGTACATGCATAGTAAGAGAAGGCTATGTTGTGGAAATTCCCCAGCTATCTCACATTTAATATGTCCTTCTGTGATTGAACGCTGATGGGAAGGACAGGGAACATTAGACACCCAAGCTCCTCTTGTTCATGTACGTTTATAGTCTCTGAGGTGCTCTCCTAAGTAATTCCCTCAACTGTGGTTCATTAACAGCCGTTAACAATCCCCTTCTGGCCTTAATTAATTACCTTGCTTTGGAGTTAAGGAGGGAGAATGGTCGTCAAGGGCATTATTTGCTCAATTACCCGAAAGCCATAGATAATGTGTGGTAATGAATTGGAAGATGGAACACGCAGCCCTTCTCCACCCCCACAATGGTCAAACAGCTCTGCCCTTTAAGGTGTGTAACGTCAGCCCTTAGATAGAAGGAACTTGTGTTCAGGACGACCCTAAATGAAATAACAGGATGTAATATCTTCATTTTCCTTCCAGCAGAAACACTAAAATTCTACATTAATGACACAGCTCAGTTTTTTAGATGATTCAAAGACCAATTACCAAGGCTTCTTCCTTTTCTTTCATTGCCTACTCCTCCTCACGGTCTGCTTTTTTTGGTCATTCCATGGCTATCTCATAGCTGGCTTCATCACTAGGCTAATTATATCTTGTATGATATAATTAGACCTTCTTCCAGGGGCTTCTGTTATAAAACTACATTTTACTTTTGTTTGCTTTTTAAAAAGCATATTCTGTTAGGCTTGGGTTTTAAACTAAAAAAGGACTACTGTCTCCTTTTTTAAAGAAAGAGTGATCCTCATCAGACCAGAGGTAAATCTGATCCTCTTTGAGATAGTTGCTAAGGAGATACTTGGTGTCATGTGGAAAATAACAAGGCTTCAGCGGGTAAAGAGATAAGGTGAAGAGAAGGAAGACAGAAGCCAACCACCTCTTCTCTAATAGGAAAGTGAAATCATGGCATTTTCCTTCTCTAATAGAAAAATTATATCTTTTATGTCCTTGAGATCTTTCTCTTTGTACTTGAACCAAGGGAATCTGAAAGCAAATTTTTTGATTGGGCCACGAGGTGTCAGTAGTTGTGACTTCCTCCTACCCACCTATAGCAGGTTTTGAACTGATATTGGCTTGGGGTCCTGAAACTACGACAGTTCTAGGGTCAGTGAAGGGAGTGAGTAGGGATGGGGTTGGATTAAACAGTGGTTGCAAACCACTTGGGAATTCACAGCACTTGAAATGTTGTAATTCCATAGAGTTTTTAGATATAATTTTTAGAAAATGTCAGGGCTTCCCAGGCGGCACAGTGGTTAAGAATTCACAGGAGACACAATAGACACGGAATCAATCCCTGGGTCAAGAAGATCCCCTGGAGGAGGAAATGGTGACTCATTCCTATATTCTTGCCTGGAGAATCCCACGGACAGAGGAGCCTGGTGGGCTACAGTCCATAAGAGTTGCAGAGTCAGACACAACTGAGTGACTGAGCATAAGGAAATTATTGTTTGAAATTGTAAGATATGTGTAACAATAAGGGTATTGTTACTTGCACTGCTAGCACTGAGAAAGAGTCTCTAACTTTCTGGTGGTGAAAGGGGGCTCTATGAGGTATGTGTGCATGGATGTATGTTCATGTATGTGGTTGGTACGTGAGTGTGCAGTATGTGTAAGTATCCACCTTTGTGGTATGGTGGGGTGTGTGTGTGAAGGCTTCACTCAGAGGGTAACTCCTGAGCTGAGTCTTGAGGAATGAGCGCCCCAGGTGGATAGAAGGGTGAGGACCTTTAAATCAGAATAAACAGCACTTCAGCAGTAGAGAGTCAATGAGGAAACAGAAGCTAGATTCTGCTAACGTGGAGAATACAGGCTGGAAGATGAGACTGGCTGAGTGGCTACACACCAGCTTACAAATGCCTTGTCTGCCCATGTGCTGTGTTGTGCTTAGTCGCTCAGTCTTGTCCGACTTTTTGCGACCCCATGGATTGTAGCCCATCAGGCTCCTCTGTCCATGGGGATTCTTCAGGCAAGAATACTGGAGTATGCTGCCATGCCCTCCTCCAGGGGATCTTCCTGACCCAGGATCAAATCCAGGTCTCCCACATTGCTGGTGGATTCTTTACCATCTAAGCCACCAGGGAAGCCCAAGAATACTGGAGTGGGTAGCCTGACCCTCCTCCAGGGAATTTCCCCCCCCCCCCGCCCCCGGAATCAAACCAGGGTCTCCTGAGTTATAGGCAGATTGTTTACCAGCTGTCATATTCGGCCTGAGCTCATACTCAGGCCAAATATGACACCGGAGGAGAAAGGAGCTAGTTTGATCATTGATCAGATAACTATTAAGCTGGCAGCATGGAGCTCACCCATCTGTGCTGAGGCCTGGCCTCTCTGCTCCTCGGCCATCTCCTCAGGTTCCCTTGTCCTCAGAAGCTAACCTAAGCCAATCTGTTTAGACTCACTGGGTTCACACTTTGGTCCACTCCCTGAGTCAGCCTGTTAACGCCTATGTGGCAGACACTTTAGGTTTTGACTCCAGTTGCCAACTCTGAATCTGTTTGTTTTCAGCTGAAGGGCACATCCCCATCCTTCCTTAAAATGGAGGTTCCAGGTCATTGCTTTTGTACATACTTCATTTCTGTACCTTTCATATCCACCTCCTCAGCCAAGTGTTATCTTATTTTTATTTCTTTACGGCTGCACCGAGCCTTTCACTGCTGCATGCAGGCTTTCTCTAGTTGAGGGGAGGGGGTGCCAGCCACTCTGCATTTTGGTGCATGGGCTTCTCATCCCGGTGGTTTCTCTCATTCAGAAGCATGGGCTCTAGAACTTCTGGGCTCCAGTACCTGCAGCGCGTGGGCTTAGTTGCTCCATGGCATGTGGGATCTTCCCAGAGCAGGGACTGGACCCATGTTCCCCACATTGGCAAGTGGATTATTAACTACTAGAAGTCCCCAAGTGTTTATTTTGAACATTCTTTTCAGTTCACGACACAAAGTTCAAATATCTCTACTTACTTATTTGAATAAAAGATTTATTTTGTTTTGTTGTGTCTTAAACACCATTGACTGAAAAACTATATGCCATCCTTCTCCCCACTGTGGCACAATAGGAAATATATTTGATCTTTGTTCTCAGCAACTTGGGATTTCCTGAGTAATAGGAATGTCTTTTGTCGTTCGTAAGGAATGCCTTTTGAGCCTACCTGAGTTTATGTTAATGAGGTGCTTGGTTTTGATTCAGTGGACATGAGTTTGAGCAAACTCCCAGAGACAGTGAAGGACAAGGAAGCCTAGCATGCTTCAGTCCACGGGGTCAGAAAGAGTCAGACACGACTGAGCGACTGAATAGGTGGCCCATAGGTAGCCTCAGGATGCAGCTGGTCACCAGAAATCCTAAGAGATTAGAAAGCTGGAATTTTTAGTCCCATCTACTGACCACTGTAAGGAGTGGCTGCAGATTAAGTCCTATAAAAACTCTGGAACCACAAGAGCTGAAGGGCCTTCTTGCTGGTAAGGGTGGTACACCTCAATTTTGTGAGAACAGAAACTTCTGTGCTCAGGGTGCTTCTGAACTTTACCCCATGTATCTCTTCATCTGTAGCTTTTAAACTATCCTTTATAATAAACTGATAAAAGTAAGAAAATGTTTGATTTCTGTAAGCTGCTCTAGCAGAATGTTTTAATCCAAGGAGGAGTCACGGGAACCACCAATTTAGAGCCAGTGGGTCAGAAACACAGGTAACAACTTGCACTTGTAAATGCCATGGGAAGTGGGACAGTCTTGTAGGACTGAACTCTCTCCTGGTAGACAGTGTCAGAGTTAAGTTTGCAGTACACCCAGTATGGCCACTAAGAATTGGAGAATGGCTTGGTGATGTTAGAAAACACACACCAAGCCCACTAATCAACCACATTTGGCCATTTAGGCCAAGAGGTCTCATTATCAGTGTTTCCCCCATGCTTCATCAGCCATGGTTTAGCACAGTCCTTCAAAAAAAACAAATTTGGAATCTACCAAAGTTCTTCCAGTTCTCATTACTTCATGGTTTTATCCCCAGGTTTATTTGCAGCTCATAAATGCAAACAAATGAAAGCTAAATATTTTTGCATAATTTCTTTTTCAATTTCTCATCCCTGTATATCACTTTTCTGTGTCAGAGGAAAGCATGTTGACACTCTGTCTCACAGAAAGAATGAAATGTCCCCAGGAGCTCCCCAGCTGCCACTCCCGATGCCAGGATAATGAGGCTGATGTACTCACTAGTATCAAGGCATCATCAGCCTGGAATTTTTGCATGGGCTCCCTCATTCTGGGAGGGAAACATAATAATGTTTAAACATATAATGAAAACAGACAGACTTCCTGATTTCAGTAGGCACTTGACATCCAAGAAACTTGACTGTAGTACTGTGAGATGATTTTAGCTCACATTTGATCATATCTCAGCACCTGACTCAGTTTGATGGTGTCACCACTATCTCTGGAGGTCTGGCACACCTTGGCACCTCATCCAGGTTTCTTAGTAACTCCACATATTTGCCGTTTGCAAAATGATCAGATCTTGTCTTTGTCGTTTGGGCTGCTATAACAGGAGTATTAATACATACCATTGACGGGGGGCACCCAAACAACAAATGTTTATTCCTCTCAGTCTGGAAGCCGAGAAGTCCAAGACCAAGGTGCCAGCAGATGTGGGGGCTGGTGAGTCCGGTTCCTGGTTTGTAAATAAATGTCTCACTGCTGTGTTCTCGAGTGATGGAGAGCTAGCCTGAGAAGAGACAGTAATAGGGACTGAACCGTGTCCCCCTCAAAACTCATGTTGAAGCCCTAACCCCAGGACCTCAGAATGTGTTTGGAGACAGGGCCTTTAAACAGTGATTAAGCTGAGGACTTTAGAGTCAGCCCTAGTCCAGTCTGATCAATGTCCTCATAAGAAGGGGAGGTTAGGATACACAGAGAGACGTTACGGATGCACGCGGAATGGCCAGGTTAGGGCACGGAGAGAAGGTGGCCATCTGCAAGCAAACAGGCCTCAGAAGAAGCTAATCCTACCAACATCTTGATCGTGGACTTCTAGCCTCCGGAAATGTGAGGAAATTAATTTCTGTCTTTTTCTGATGTTTTGCTGTGGCAGCCTGTGTCGTCAGGCCATTCAGGATGGCTGTTCTCTTGCCCTTGGTGCATCCCGTTGCTCACCTAGCCCTATCACTCACATGACTATTAAATTCTCACTTGACCTTCTAATCCTCTTGATTAGAGGGCGACATCAGTAACTGTCTGTGTACTTGCCCCCTGCCCCAGCCACTGGTTTCCCTGGTAACTGATGAGCCTACCTGACATTAATTCCCCCTGTAAATGGGAGCCTCCTTCTCTCCTGAGTAGTGCAGACTGCTGCCTGGGCCTGCCTGCTGTCTGTCCTTCACAGTGGGATGTTGTTCCAGGACCTTTTGCTTCAGATTTGTAAGATTCCCTCTTCAACAAACTACTGATGTCTGTATTGCTGTCTCTGGGCTCTTTCTTTTGTCTCATGGCTGTGCAACTGGAAGGCCTGCGAGATGCCCTAACACAGCCCTAACAAATTAATACATATCCTAATAGACAATTGTAAATAAGCATTTAAACAAAATAAGAAACTTATTTTTGCGGTTATGATGTAAAGCAGAAATAGAATGACCTAGTGTTTTTGCAGTCTTATCCTTGTTTCCAGGCTGTTTGGAGGAAAGCAGTAGCACCATAAGCCCACTGAAAACTGAATTGGGCTGATTCTGGGTCTGGATCACTGCCACCAGTCAGGTGCCTGTGCGTGCATGGCCATGCTCAGTCCTGTCTGTGTCAGTGGCAATGTGGCAAGCTCATACCACAAAACAAATGAGCAAGCTAACAAATAAAAAGCAAGGTTTGTTAATGGTACACTGTTAGAGGCCTCAGTAACCGCCCCTCACCATGCCATCAGCCTAGAAACACACCATCAGCCTAGAAACCCTCCACCACCCGAGTCCAAGTGCATGCATGGGGTTGCATGTCACCTGACCTCTCTTCCTCCATGTTCTTTCAAAGGGTTTCTAGAGGATTTTAGCTTTGATGATTTCTCCCATTAAGCCTGCTTTTTAAAGAAATCCAGTAACTTCCATTGGTGGTCCAGTCTAAGACCTGCACTCACAGGGGCTCAGGTTTGATCTCTAGTCAGGGAACTAGATTCCACATGCCACAACTAAGACCTGGCACAGCCACATAAATAAAAATATTCTTTTTTAAAACTGACATATTTATTAAAAAATAAAGGCATTCAATTTTATTGCTCCATCTGCAAAATATATATGGGCCTATGGAGGAGATCCCACAGTATAATGGATCAGCTACCCTTGACTCCCTGTCTTTGCACAGAGAGTGGAAGGATATTTTCCCTTCCTGCAAGTAAATTTGCTTACAGGCAGAATGAATGCAAAAAATTTTTTAAAGAGTAGCTGTAAAGAAAGAAGATCCTAAGTGTTCTCAGTGCACACGCACACACAATTGTAATTATGTGAGGTGATGAATGTGTTAATTAACTTTAGTGTGGTAATTATTTCATAATATATACATTTATCAAATCATCCCCTTGTGCATCTTAAATTTACACAATATTATATGTCAATTATATCTCAATAAAGCTGGAAAGATGAAAGAGCAGCTATGATGAGGAAGATGGCTAGCAAGTAACAGTAGCTTAAGGAAAAATAAAATCTTTATATGAAATAACAGAAAGCTTGGGAAGTAGCCTCCTAGATGCTATTTTTATTTTCAGCATTTCAGGTTAACACAGATTGAGTTAATGATGTTTTCCTATAGCTCCCAGGCAGCTCAGCAACGGCAGGGCTCAGACTAGCAGAGATGCACTTCATGCAGATTTGAAAGAGATGAGAAGTCAGGCCTAGGGGGTGTGCTGAGTCTCCAGTCTGCAGACATAGAGGAAAGCAGTATTATGTCAGGGATTTCCTACTGCACCCTAGACGCATGGCAATTTTCACAGGTCTTTTCCTTGTCAGTTTAACCAGTTTGACTCAGCTACCCAATTTCAATGGCTAACAGGCTTTTTTATTAAAGTAATCCCAGAGGTTCAATGATGGAAAATGAGCCGTATTAGAGCAGAGGATCATTTAAGAATCCTGAATTCCATTTCACCCCTGGTGTTTTGTTTTCCAAGGGAGAGATAAAATTGTGTATGTTCAGAAAAAGGAAATTTCTGAAACCGTAATGGGAAAGTTTGAGATGCTTCCTGCTGCAAATAGATTGTTAAAGACTAAAGAATCAGCTCAAACTGAGGTCCACTTTTTGGTTGACTGGTGATTGCTACTTAGAGACTTTATGTCAATCTGTTTAAGTCAATGAAGATTGGTTGAGACATTTTGAAGTTCCAGTTCCACTGTCTTCAGAAACATTTTCTCAGTATATGCCTTTTATGGAATTATTTTCTCAACATTATTTAATTATTCAAAAACCTGGCTCATGAATGCTTCATGAGTTTCAGCAAGTTGTGTCTCTGTGTGTGTGAGTGCGCATGCATGTTCACATGCATGTATATATTTTCATGTGTATTCTTTGGGCAACTCTCTTACGTTTTCTGGACAATTGTCTGCATTGGGGTCATATTTTTTAAATCGTAAGCTCCAATAGGACTACTCCCATATCATTGAGTATTGAATTCTATTATTGTATTATGATCAACCTAGATAGCATATTCAGAGAAGGCAATGGCACCCCACTCCAGTACTCTTGCCTGGAAAATCCCATGGACAGAGGAGCCTGGAAGGCTGCAGTCCATGGGGTGGCTGAGAGTCGGACATGACTGAGCGACTTCACTTTCACTTTTCACTTTCCTGCATTGGAGAAGGAAATGGCAACCCACTCCAGAGGAGAATCCCAGGGACAGGGGAGCCTGGTGGGCTGCCATCTATGGGGTTGCACAGAGTCGTACATGACTGAAGCAACTTAGCAGCAGCAGCAGCAGATAGCACATTAAAAAGCAGAGACATTTGCCAACAAAGGTCCATCTAGTCAAGGCTATGGTTTTTCCAGTGGTCAGGTATGGATGTGAAAGTTGGACTGTGAAGAAAGCTGAGTGCCAAAAAATTGATGCTTTTGAACTGTGGTGTTGGAGAAGACTCTTGAGAGTCCCTTGGACTGCAAGGAGATCCAACCAGTCCATTATGAAGATCAGCCCTGTGTGTTCACTGGAAGGATTGATGCTGAAGCTGAAATTCCAATACTTTGGCCACCTTATGTGAAGAGCTGACTCATTGGAAAAGACTCTGATGCTGGGAGAGATTGGGGGCAGGAAGAGAAGGGGACGATAGAGGATGAGATGGCTGGATGATATCACCAACTCGATAGACATGAGTTTGAGTATACTCCGGGAGTTGGTGATGGACAGGGAGGCCTGGCATGCTGTGATTCATGGGGTCACAAAGAGTTGGACAGGACTGAGTGACTGAACTGAACTGAACTGATGATGCTTAAAGCATAATAGAGATGGTGTAAGATAGAAGATTTTTCTGAAAAGGGGATTCGAATTTTTTGGATATTGCTATCATATTATAATTCATATTATCAATGCACATTGTCATATTTTGTTATTAAATTAAAATAGTAAGGCTTTTGTATATCCTTTTTTGCCCTCCCTACTCCCAAATGAGATAAATGAGATAAAGACAATCAGCCTGATGTTACCTATAAAAACAGAAATCATAAATGTTTGATCTTCCTATCAAACTCTTGGCCTTTAGGCAGCATCTGTTTCACGTCAAATGCACTGTCTATTGTGTTTTTCTTGACTTGTTTTATTGTGGCAAAAACACAAAACATCAAATTTTCCATGTTAACCATTCTTAAGCGTACAGTTTAGTAGGGTTAAGTATATTCCCATTGTTGTGCAAAGGATCTACCTAACTTTTTCATCTTGTAGAACTGAAAGTCTATACCCATAAAACAACAACCCCACCTGTCCTCTTTTTCTCAGCCCCGAGTAACAACCATTCTACTTTCCATTTCTAAGAATTCGACTACTCTCATGTAAGTGGAATAATAGGTACCTCATGTAAGTGGAATAATACAATATGCATTCTTTTTGTGATCAGCTTATTTCATTTAGCATAATGTTTTCAAAGTTCATCCATGTTGTAGCATCTGACAGGATGGCCTTCATTTTTAAAGGCTGAATAATATTCCATTGCATGTATATGTCACATTTTGTTTGTCCATTCATTCATCAATGGCCATTTGAGTTGCTTCTACCTGTTGGCTGTTATAAATAGTGCTGCTATGACCATAGGTACGCAGATATCTATTTGAGGTCCTGACATCCATTCTTTTGCTGCATACCCAGAAGTGGGAATGCCAGATCATACTATCGATGTATTTTGAAATTTTTGAGAAACCGCCGTCTGTTTTCCATAGTGGTTGAATCTTTTTACAGTCCTCCTAATGGTGCACAAGGGTTCTAGTTTCTCCTCACCCCCATCAATACTTGTTATTTTCTGTTTTTCTGATATTAGCCATCCCCCTGGGTATGAGTCTTACTGACTTTTGATTAACAGGTTCCACAACTTTTTTCTAGGGTCCATTTCAGCCTCCTATAATCCTCACTATTGAAATTTCTTGGTTTCTGTCTTTTCACTCAGCCTTCATTTAGCACCGACTTTGTGACAGGGATAAGGGGATACAAAGACTTTTTAAAAAGACACCTTACATGCCATCAGAGAGCTGACAGTCTCGTCAGGGACAGACCTGTAGATATATACTCATGTATTTACATGTAATAAACATGTTACATGTACATCACATGAGCAATGTGCCAAGTGTCAAAATACACTCAGATACGGTGTTACATGGCAGTATTAAGGAGGGAGTACTTAACTGCTTGGGGAGAGAACCCCAAGGAAATAGTGGTTGAGCTGATTCTTGAAACATAAGACAGAGAAGGAGGAAGTAAAGGCTTAGGGATTTGCATGGGCAGAGGTACAAAAGAATGGAAGAACATTCAAGTTTAGGAAACCACCAGTTGTTTCTTCTGGATATGGTCAGAGCATAGCATATGGACAGAAGTGTGAAAAGGCACAAAGGAACGTGACAAAGGAAACGGCAGAGTTGATGCTAAAATGTACTCAAGAGTCATATATGAAGAGTCTTATGTGTCATGCTCTGGAAGAGGATGTCACTTCCATGATTGGGGAAGTGACATGGTTGCAAAGTGTAATGGGGCTGGTGTAGGGTTGGGGAGGATGAGAATGAAGATAAGGAGCACACTTCAGAAATTTCAGTTGTCCTCTACAAGTTAAATTAAACAGAGATGTTGATGCTGGGCCAGATTCAAAAGATGTTTAATGGTTGAATACATGGGCTCTGATGAGCTTTTTTGAAGTGATGCGTAATGGAAGGTGAGGAATCTAGGATGGCTCAGATTTCTGATATGTCTCATAGTTCTGAAGGGTGATGGCATTACCTGAGAAGAGAAAATAGGAAAAAGGACAAGCAGGCTGTTGGTGTTTGTCAGAGTGAGACTCCAGGAAGATGACAAGGAGATAGAGTGGTAAGAAGCACCTGTGAGACACAGAAACGAAGATGCTTAGACATAACTGGAAAAATTAGGCTGGAGTCCCAGAATGAGGTCTGAGCCAGAATAGCATAGATTTGGAAGGCACCATTGGTAAGTTAGTAAAGCCACAGGAAGGGATGACATTACTTAAGCAGACCATGCTAATCAGGAGAAGGTTGAGTACAAAGCTCCAGGGACCCCAGTATTCTCAGAGTGAGGACTTTAGAGGAGCCAAAAGGAAAGGGTCCTCTGGTTAGCCAGAGAAGTGACATTATGACTGAAAATTGTCCAGTGAATGTGGTAACCAGGTTATTGTTACCTTGGCAAGAGCATATGCAGGGGATTAAAGGCTTCAGAACTCAGACTGCAGTGAGACTGAAAACCCTAAACGCAGAATAC
This sequence comes from Madoqua kirkii, assembly GCA_006408675.1. NCBI lineage: Eukaryota > Metazoa > Chordata > Mammalia > Artiodactyla > Bovidae > Madoqua > Madoqua kirkii. The sequence continues at coordinate 42,027 of SJYC01059724.1, forward strand.
TCTTTCAGGAATTTTTGTAAAAAGAAAGAGGAGAGGTAGGAGCAATAGCTGGAGAACCAGAAGAAAGTTTTTATTTTCACTTTTTTTGGTTGCTAGTTTTTCTGAGGTGCATATTAGGAAGCAGTAAAGAAGAAAAAGTTGGCAGTGGAAAAGAAGGGGGGAAATGGGTGAATTGAAAAATTGGATGGATTCAAAATAATGAGTAAAGACAGCACATTTGACCAAAACAGAGTCCCTTCTGCTTCAAGAAGATAAAAAAAGATGTTCTAGAGTATACGTCTGTATATGTATGTGGTATCATTCCTATTCTTTATAGCAAATCTCTTAATTCTCAGCAAAGATAGAAAGTGAGTCAACATTTTACTCCATTTTTAAAACAATAACAGAAATACAAATCCTTCTGTCTAAATTTCTACTCCTCTTAGTCATTAGAACTCCAGTTAAATCTTTTTGTAAAAGTCACCTTTGGTTTGTATGATCCAAAAACAAACAGAAGTTTTCTCCTAGGCATTACTCTTTAGGATTTACCAGCAAAAGAAGGATCCTAAGTTCATTAATGGTGAGGTTACTATGCAACCATGGCACTATCAAATATCTACAACAGCCCTTCAAAGCTCCTAAACCAGATAAGTAACAACGTGTACAGTATATTCATTAAAGGACAGGGGATGGTATTCCTCCTAGATCCTGCATAGAAAACTAATGAAATTGATGAGTAGATATTTCTGGAAATGAAATCTAGAGTTACACTTCTCTCACCTACCAGATTAGAACTCTTTGGTAAGAGCACAAAACTCTGGTTACCACAGTCCAATTGATTGAACAAGGAGGCCATGGGAGTGGGGTGGCTTCACTTCTATTGTGGCCCATGAAAGCAAAGGACAATCTCAGCCTATAAATGCCTCCAGGTTACAAAACTGAAGCCTGAGGACAACCAATCACAAACAGCCGACTTGCTTAAACTATACCTGATCAACAGTTTCCTTGCTCTGTTCCACCCTTTCTCTGAAAGTCTTTCCCCAAGCTTCTGTTTGGAGAAGGAAATGGCAGCCCACTCCAGTATTCTTGCCTGGAAAATCCCATGGACAGAGGAGTGTGGCAGGCTACTGTTCATGGAGTTGTGAAGAGTCGGAAATGACTGAGCGACTTCACTTGAGCTCCTGTTAGTGGAACACACCTCACCATTTCAGGTTTGGCACTATTTCAAATATATTTTCGCTCAGATATGCCTCAGTTTATCTGTTAACACCACTCTATAAAAACTATGGACTGACTGAATGAGGGAAAAACTTGGTGAATAATATCTGGATTCGATTTTGCAATTCGCATCTATTCGTGCAAATGGTCTTCTCTTTCCTCTAAGGGTATCTCACTGCAAAATAAACTCTGGCCTGCCTCCTCAGTGGGGTGTCCCCTCCCAAGGCAATGGCCTCTGCAACACTGCTGTGTCTCCAATGCCTGTCATGGGAATCATTCAGCATTTATGTCAGACTTCTGGCAATGATCCCTGCTATATATTTCCTCGAGAAAGCGCTTCAAACATTCTAATCTAGTTGCCTTCCTTCAGGATATGGAGAAAGAGATTTTGGAATATTAACTACCATCTACCTAGAAGAAAATAACCGGCTTTCCAAAGGGGTGTGTGTGTTGTGTGTGTGTCTGTGTGTGTGTGTGTGTGTGTGTGTGTGTGTAGCACCCAGTTCTGGTACATTTTGAACAGGCATCAGATAGTGTTACTACATCCGCTCTTCATATGAATAAAGACTGTAGGTCTGAGATACAATCTGTGAGAGTCAAATTTCCACCCATAAAGACAGAGCTACCTTGCAAAATGCATTTCACTGAAAATTTATTCTAAATGAATATTCAGAACTGCTGCTGCGGCTGCTGCTAAGTTGTTTCAGTCATGTCCGACTCTGTGTGACCCCATAGACAGCCTCCCACCAGGCTCCTCCGTCCCTGGGATTCTCCAGGCAAGAACACTGGAGTGGGTTGCCTTTTCCTTCTCCAGTGCATGAAATTGAAAAGCGAAAGTGAAGTCACTCAGTCGTGTCTGACTGTTAGCGACCTCATGGACTGCATCCCACCAGGCTCCTCCGTCCATGGGATTCTCCAGGCAAGAGTACTGGAGTGGGGTGCCATTGCCTTCTCCATTCAGAACTAGACATGCAAATTAAGATTTAATACAGTATAATTGATTTCACCATAGTTCCAAGAAACTTGGAAAATAGAACTTCACACTTGGCAAACTTGGCCATAAAAATGCACTAAGGTATTTCATTCTTCTCATCAACCATAACTTTTGATCAAAAGTGAATGCCTTACCAGAAAAACAAATGACCCAATCAAAAATGGATAGAAGACTAAACAGACATTTCTCCAAAGACACACAGATGGCTAATAAACATATGGAAAGATGCTCAACATTGCTCATTATTCAGTTAAGTTCAGTCACTCAGTTGTGTCCGACTTTTTGTGCAAATCAAAGCTATAATGAGGCATTACCTCATATCAATCAGAATATCCATCATCAAAAAAAATCCACAAACAACAAATGCTGGAGAGGGTATAGAGAAAAGGGAACCTTCCTGTATTGCTGGTGGAAATGTAAATTGATACAGCCACTATAGAGAACAGTAGAGAGATTCCTTATATGATCCAGCAATCCCATTATTGGGCATATACTTTGAGAAGGCCATAACTGAAGAATACTCATGTACCTCAATGTTCATGGCAGCAGTATTTACAATAGCTAGGACATGGAAGTAACCTAGATGTCCATCGACAGGTGAATGGATAAGGATGTGGTACATATATACATTTGGAATATTACTCAGTCATGAAAAGGAACACATCTGAGTCAGTTCTAATGAGGTGGATGAACCTAGGGCCTGTGAATTAGGTCAGAAATATACACAGTGAATTAGGTCAGAAAGAGGGAAACAAATATCATATATTAATGCATATATATTGACTCTAGAAAGATGGTACTGATGGACCTATGTGTAGGGCAGTAGTGGAGACAGAGACTTGCGGACACAGCGAGAGAAGGAAAGGTTGGAATGAATTGAGAAAGCAGCATTGAAATATATACATTACCATATGTAAAGCAAACAGTGGAATTTGCTGTATGACACAAGGAACTCAGATCCTGGGTTCTGTGATGACCTAGAGGGGTGAGATAGAGTGGGACGTGGGAGGGAGGCTCAAGAGGAAGGGGACATATGTATGCATATGGATGATTCATGTTGATGTATGACAGAAACTAGCATAATATTATAAAGCAATTATCCTCAAATTAAAAATAAATTTAAAAATGCCTTTGTTACCTACAGATTTGTTTGTTTACCTCTGTCAGACTCAAGCTGTCCATAAAATTTAATGTGCTCATGAAGATCCATATTGGCTAATTTTTTTTAAAGGCATGGATTTGAGGACTTTTCTGCCCTGTTTATGCACAAAAATTATCCTAAATTGAAAGATGTTTTGTGTTCCTTTACTCCCCTCTGCTGGTAAGTTCTAATATAGTGCCTAACTATTGAAAAGTTAATAGAAAACGTTCACTGTGTTCTTAAAACCATAAGAGCAAATAATGTTGAAAATCATGGGAAAAAAATTGCAGTTCTTTCAGTTTGATTTATTAAACATTATTTTCTAGAATAAATCATTGGCCTCAGTTTAGTCACTCAGTTGTGTTTGACTCTTTGTAACCCCATGGACTGCAGCACGCCAGGCTTCCCTGTCCATCACCAACTCCCAGAGGTTGCTCAAACTCATGTCCATTGAGTCGGTGATGCCAGCCAACCATCTTGTCCTCTGTCGTCCCTTTCTCCTCCTGCCTTCAATCTTTCCCAGCATTGGGTCTTTTTCAGTGAGTCAATTCTCCTCATCAGGTGGTCAAAATATTGGAGTTTCAGCTTCAGCATCAGTCCTTCCAATGAATATTCAGGACTGATCTCCTTTAGGATGGACTGGTTGGATCTCCTTCCAGTCCAAGGGACTCTCAAGAGTCTTCTCCAACACCACACTTTAAAAGCATCAATGCTTCAGTGCTCACTGCCTATATAATTTGTTTTTAGAGTCCACATATGGTTTTCCCCCATACTTGTATTTAATACATGGTCAAGAGAATGGAGGACTTCCCAGGTGGCTCAGTGGTAAAGAATCTGCCAGCTAGTGCAGAAACCACAGGAGAAATGAGTTCAATCCCTGGGTTAGGAAGATCCCCTGGAGTAGGAAGTGGCAACCACTCCAGTATTCTTGCCTGGAAAATCCCATGGACAGAGGAATCAGGAGGGCTACAGTCCATGGGATCACAGAGCCGGACATGACTGAGCAACTGTGTATGCATGCACCCAAGAGAATAGAGCCACATGGAATGGTAGGAAAAGGGCATTTAGTTTACAAACTGAAATAGTACTGTACCTTGTTTGTATAAGCCATTTAGTTTACAAAGCTTCCTCGCATCCTTCTCATTTATTTCTTACAACATTAGCATTTGATCAATATGCACGTTCTAAAATATACAACTTATTCTTCCTAAAAAGCAAATATGATCACTGGGTTGGCTACAGGTAAAATTTTGAAATAGACTCAAGTACTTGGCACCTCCAACTGTTCCTTTCCTTTTCTTTTCTTTTACTTTCTTTTTTTTTTTTGCCATTTTCTCTATAAAGTCCTTTTTCTCTTCCTCCGGTGATGCATGATCTAATATTATCAAGGTCTTCCTTTAGGAAATAAAGCATGTCTCTCAGTGTAATTTCAGTTTTAAAAGAAAGTCAGAATGAAAGCTGAAGTGATCAGCCACTAACAGGAAATTACAGAGGATAGGAAGGTTTTCAGTTGCTACTCAAATCAAGATGTGTGATGGCTTTTGAATCAAAACCAAAATATATAAGCAGCTCGTGCAGCTCAATATCAGAAAAACAACCAAATCAAAAAGTGGTCAGAAGACCTAAACAGACATTTCTCCAAAGACATACAAATGGCTAATAAATACATGAGAAGATGCTCAACTTTGTTCATTACTAGAGAAATGAAAGTCAGAACTGCTATAAGATATCAGAATGACCATCATCAAATAGACTACAAACAATAAATGCGGGAGAGGGTGTGGAAAAAAAGGAAACGCTCTTGCAGTGTTGGTGGGAATGTAAATTGATACAGCCACTATGGAAGACAGTATGGAGATTCCTTTAAAAACTAGGAATAAAACCACCACATGACCCAGAAATCTCACTCCTAGACATATACCCTGAAGAAACCAAAATTGAAAGAGACATATTGTTCTTTGCAGCACTATTTACAATAGCTAGAACATGGAAGCAATCTAGATGTCCATCGACAGATGAATGGATAAAGAAGTTATGGTACAAATATACAATGGAATATTACTCAGCCATAAAAGGGAACACATTTGAGTCAGTTCTGATGAAGTGGATGAACCATTATACAGAGTGAAGTGAGTCAGAAATAGAAAGATAAATATCATATTCTAATGCATATATATAGAATCTAGAAAAATGGTACTGAAAAATTTATTTATAGGGCACCAATGGAGAAACAGACATAGAGAATGGACTTATGGACATGGGGAGAGGGGGGCAGAGGGTGAGATGTGTGGAAAGAGTAATATGGAAGCTTACATGACCATATGTAAAATAGACAGCCAATGGGAATTTGCTATATGGCCTAGGAAACTCAAACAAGGGCTCTATGTCAGCCTGGAGGGGTGGGATGGGGCAGGAGATGAGAGGGAGGTTCAGGAGGGAGGGGACATGTATATACCTATGGCTGATTTCTGTTGAGGTTTGACAGAAAAACAGAATTCTGTAAATCAATTATCCTTCAATAAAGAATAAATAAATTTTTAAAACAAAACAAAACCTACGAACAATAAAGACTGGAGAGGATGTGAAGAAACGGGAACCCTCCTGCACTGTTGGTGGGAATGCAAATTGATACAGACACTATGGAGAACATAGGGAGATTCCTTAAGACACTAGGAATAAGCCCTGTGTTAGTTGCTCAGTCATGTCCAACTCTTTGCGACCCCATGGACTGTAACCTCCCACAGTCCTCTGTCCATGGAATTTCACAGGCAAGAATCCTGGAGTGGGTTGCCATTTCCTTCTCCAGGTGATCTTCCTGACCCAGGGATTGAACTCCAGTCTCCTGCATTGCACGCAGACACACTTTACCATCTGAGCCACCAGGGAAGCCATATGACCCAGCGATTCCACTCTGAGCATATATCCTGAGAACACCACAATTCAAAAAGACACATGCAGCCCAGTGTTCACTGCAACACTATTTACAATAGCCAGGACATGGAAGCAACCTAATTGTCCATCGACAGAAGAATGGATAAAGAAGCTGTGGTACATGTACACAATAGAATATTGTTGTTGTTCAGTCACTAGGTCATGACTCTGCAATCTCATGAACTGCAGCATGCCAGGTTTCCCTGTCCTTTACTATCTCTCTGAGTTTGCTCAAGTTCATGTCCATTTATTCAGGGATGCTATCTAACTATGTCATCTTCTGCTACCCTCTTCTCTTTTTGCCTTCAATCTTTCCCAGCATCGGATCTTTTCCAATGAATCGTCTCTTTGCATCAGGTGGCCGAAGTATTGGAGCTTCAGCATTGGTCCTTCCAATTAATATTCAGGGTTAGGTATAGTGAGGTGAATGAACCTAGAGCCTGTTGTACAGAGTGAAGTAAGTCAGAAAGAGAAGAACAAATATTGTATACTAACGCAAGTGTGTGTGTCCTTAGCTGCTCAGTATTGTCCGGCTCTTTGTGACCCCATGGAATGTAGCCTGCCAGGCTCCTCTGTCCTTGGGAATTCTCCAAGCAGTATCACTGGAGTGGGTTTCCATGCCCTCCTCCAGGGGATCTTCCTAATCCAGGAGTTGAACCGAGGTTTCCCACATTGCAGGCGAATTCTTTACCATCTGAGCCACCAGGGAATGGAATTTAGAAAAATAGTACAGGTGAACTTACGTGCATGGAAGCAATGGAGATACAGATGTAGAGAACAGACCTAGGGACTCAGCAGGGGAAGGGAAGAGTGGGACCAACTGAGAAAGTAGCATCTAAATATATATATACTATCATGTGTAAAACAGATAGCTAGCGGGAAGCTGGAGACGGCGATGGCACCCACTCCAGGACTCTTGCCTGGAAAATCCCATGGACAGAAGAGCCTGACAGGCTGCGGTCCACGGGGTCGCGAAGAGTCGAACACGACTGAGCGACTTCCCTTTCACTTTTCACTTTCATGCACTGGAGAAGGAAATGGCAACCCACTCCAGTGTTCTTGCCTGGAGAATCCCACGGACGGGGGAGCCTGGTGGGCTGCCGTCTATGGGGTCACATAGAGTCGGACATGACTGAAGTGACTTAGCAGTAGCAGCAGCAGGAGGAAGCTGCTGTATAACACAGGAAGCCCAGCCATGTGCTCTGTGATGACCTAGAGGGATGGGATGGGAGAGGGCAAGGAGGCTCAAGAAGGAGGGAATATATATATATATATATGTATATATATATATACATAATTACAGATGATTTGCATTGTTGTATGGCAGATACCAACACAACACTGTAAAGCAATTATTCTCCAGTTAGAAAACAACATTTTTTTAAAGTACGAAAAACAAAAAAGGCTGTTCTCAAGTTCACCAGCATTCCCTGCAGAAAAGGTGCTGCAGTCCAGTTGTGAGTGTATCTGAGTGTGTATTCTGGAGCCAGGCAGATACAGACTGGAATCTTAGGTCTGCCATCTAACAGTTTAGGACCTTGTGCAATTTTCTTAACCTTGCTAAGCCTCATTTTCCTCATTTGTAAAACAAGAATGGTAGCTATTTCTGAGGGCTGCCATGAGGATTAACGCTTGACATTTGCATACAGTAAATACTAGTTCCTTCTGCCTCTTCTCTTGGTGGAACTTCTCAGATGGCAGAATAATTAAGTCTTGCCAAAGGTTAGACAGGAACACCATCGATCATTTCAGTTATGAGGTTGTGAAGGTGAGTAAGCTTTTTCTGAGGAACTTTTCTTAAGAACTATTTCCTAGAAATATTTACCAACCAGGCCCCATCGCTGCCTCACCCAGAGTTTCTGTGGGTATCAAGGATCCTCTTCTGAATGTGAGAGATCCATGAAGCTTCGTGTTTGCCTTTGTATACTCTTTCTGAGCTGCAAGGCTACTATCTACAGTGAACAACTGCTTCTACTTGTTACAATATTGCTTTCATTTTAAGTTTTTGGTTTTTTGGCCATGAGACACGTGAGATTTTAGCTCCCCGACCAGGAGTCGAACCCACACTCCCTGCATACCACTTCTGCTTGGAGCGGTGCGGAGGGACAGATCCATGTAGGGCTGACCCTGCTGCATGGATGGTGGAAGAGCAGGTCGTGAATTTAGGCTGGTCAGCATCACAGACCAGGGGGTCAGGTGCCCGGTATCCTTGAGAAACCACCAGCACCCCTTTAACCATCACTCTGGTCTCAAATGTGTGAAGATGTCTCACCCGCTGGTCCTGTGATCTGTCACCCACTCTTGTCTCACCTTTCAACTTCAGGGAAGGTTCCAAAGCCATAAGAGTTCCCTGTCACATTGAGTTCCATAGAGATAGAATCCTGTGGGCACCGAAGGCGGTTCAGTGAATTTAAGACTGCTGGCAGGGCTTAAGAGAATACACTCATTTTAATGCTGGCCATAAAAATGTACTGAGGTAGTTCATTCTTCTCATCTCCTATAAGTTTTGATCCAAAGTCAAGGCATTTGGATTTTAAAGCCTCATATATTCTGTGGATTATAGTAATGTACTTTACTGCCATGACCTTTTCAGTTTTCTGGAATTTGCTTGACTCAGTCTGGAGCTCTTCTCTGTTTACAATATTATTGACCTCTCTGTATAAGCACACAGAAAACACAGATAAACACACTAAACTCTTTGAAGGACACTTGCAAAGGGGAAGTCTCACACCAGCTCATCAGTCTAACGGTGAAATGGGGATGCTGTCCTTTCCCCTTGTGTTCAGCATTTGGGAGTGAACGCCTTTGCTCTAAGGTGTAGGGAGAAAGGATTACATTCAAAAGATCCTGGAGAAGAATTCTACACACCGTACGGCACACAGGGTAAACTTCTGTGGTTTGGCATTTCTTCCAGCTGTCAGAATTCCCCGATGGCTGCAAATACCTATAATACTTATTAACAGTTAACATTTATTGAGGTCTTCAGCGCACTGGGGAAGATACTAATAATTTCATGAGTCATGTAAGTCTTATAAGAGGTGGATACTCTAATAATTTCCCACTATAAGTGAGGGATTTGGGGCTCAGACAAGTTAGGTAACTTTTCCATAATTACCCGGTAGAGCTGGAATTCAACCTCTGGTCACCTGACTTCACTCTCTCCTAAGGGTATTCTCAATGGGCTCACATGAACACGGTGAACATTCCTCAAACACCCACCACCAAGCACTTGGACATAATGAGAAAAAAAAAATTTACCAGTCAAATACAGGAAGAGCAGCCCCACTCCATCCTCTTATTGGAAAGTCCCAGTGCACAATGATGTATTAAAAGCCCTAGAGTCCCTATGGTGAAGAAACTGGCACACTTGTTTGACAGGAGACCTTTTTAACACTCTAAACAACTAGAGATCTGGAGTCTGTGCCCACAGGCGTGTTGGCCTATGGGACCCCTGCCTTCCTTTCCTCCTGAATCCAGAGTCTTTCAGTTTTTATCCTTCAGGTATTTTCTTGCTTTTGTCTAATTATCCTATTCCATAAGAGTGGGAGGGAAAGCTTTTCTTGCTAATAGGAATCCCTTATTCAATAATTCAAAAAGCATTCATTGAGATCTTTAGTCCAAGTTCAGGGCTACATTTTATGGGAAGTGAACATGAACCTGGCCCCTGCCCTCTCAAGGGAATTAGACCTGGAGGAGGAAAGTGATATGTGCAGCTAGCTGATCCCACCAAGGACTCTAGTGTTGCCTCTCTGAAGCCTCAGGGAAGGTTTTGTGGGAGAAGTCACCTTTGTGCAGGCTGATGAGTGTTATCTTCCTTCAGATCAATTATAGCTCCATTTAATTTTCAAAATGGCAACGACTATACTTTTTAATGATTGTCAGGTAACATCTGTGTTAATTTCCTAGGGCTATCTTAAAGAAGTAGCACAAACTGGGTGCCTTCAAACAACAGAAATTTACTTCCCACAATTCTGGAAGCTACAAGTCAAGGTTGGTGGGGCAGTGCTCCCTCTGAAAACTAGGGGAGAACCCTTCCTTACTTCTGCCTAGCTTCTGGCAGGGGCCGCCAATCTTCGGTGTTTCTGGGCATGCAGATTCAGCACTCAATTGCTTTCTCCATCATCACATAGCATTCTTCCCTCACATGACTGTACCTCCTCTTATTATAATAGTTATATCGGATTAAGGGGCCACCCTACTTTGGTATGACCTTATTTTAACTAATAATGTCATATTTCGAGATGCTGGGGTTTAAGACATTAACATATCTTTTGGAGGGACACAATTCAACCCTCAACAATATACCCATTATAAATATTCAAGTGTACCCATTATATCCATTATAAATATTTAAATATTATCACGTCTGTAAAAAGTGACAATAGCAGAAAAGCACAAAGATGAATGTAAGAGTCACTTGGCAACACTTGGATGTAACTACTGTTAACATCATTCCGTTTTTCTTTGCATATACACATATGAAGCACAACAATCATACTATACATATAACTTTGTGACTTGCTTTTCCTCAAAGTATATCTTGAACATCCTCCAAATCAATAAATTTATATCATCTGTGTATGAATATATGTGTTAGTTGCTCAGTTGTGTCTTACTCTTTGTGACTCCATGGACTGCAGCCCACTGGGCTCCTTTGTCCATGGGATTCTCCAGGCAAGAATACTGGAGTGGGTTGCCATTTCCTTCTCCATGTAATGGTGCTCAATAACTTATCAAGCCTGTACTGTGGCTGAAAGCACTATTAAACTGTCCACTTTGTAGTTTTGTGAAAGATGGAAAAATTCTTAAGCTTTTCTGTACTTATAGCTTTTATTTGATCATTTTGGCTTATCTATCTTTGTCTTTTTGCATTCCATTTTTCCTACCTTCCCTCACACCATTGCAAATAAACCAGCTTGAATTTCTTGCTCGAGAACAGAACAGAAATTTGCATGTGTCTCTTCGACTCACGAGGCTCAGAAGGCTATTATTCTATGTTTGACACCTTTTGTCTGTCATTTCACAATTGTCACAAGTCCTGGGCTACTCTTTTGGGTATCAGAACACCACACAAGGCAACCTCAAAAGGCAAGAGAAAAACCCTGTGGCCTGAGACTAAAAGACCTAAACCTGAGTAGTCAGATGATAACACTTACTCTCTATTCTATTTGCATAAAATAAAACAAAACGTTTTGTTGGGTTTTCCCACCTAATAACCCACAGTAAGAAATATTTATCAGTTCAGACCACTGTCCTTTGAGCCTAGTCCAGAGTTTCTTAAACTTTAGTGTAGAGACAACTTGTCCGGAAATCTTATAAACAGGCAGATTCTGATTCAGTAGATCTGGAGTGAGGCCTGAGTTACTCTTTTCTAACTTTTCCATGTTGACAGCAGTGGTGCTGATTCATGGATGGCATTTTGATAGCAAGGCTCTAGCTGAGAGCACTGATTAAGGAAGGCATCAACCCTATGCCTTAAGTTGGGCTTCCTGAATACCTGGCACTGAGAAGATTTGTGAGCAGGAGGCTTACTGGGGCAAACTCTTGGAATAGCAACAGCAAATGAGGTTGGAAAGCAGGACTGGACAGATGGAAATGCTGAGTTGTGGTACAGTTGCCACACTGGCCTCAGCTCATCCTATAAAACTTTCTAAGGTTGGAAGGCCCTTCAGTTGTCCTGAACTGAGGTAAGGGACAGGTCTATGTCCTCACCCCCTGCATGGACCAGACATGGCATACAGACTGCCCCCAGGAGGAGGTGTCATCTGGGGTGAGGCAGCTCCCTCCTGTGAGAGCAGTTCTCTGTCCTCAAAGGAACTTGGTTATGAGGCGTCTGTAGCCAATACTCCTATAAGCAAAGAAGAGCAAGCATCTCAGCCTTGGAGGTGATGTAGGTGAAGCATCCCTGTGCCATTATTCTGGTGAGAACTCCAGTGACCTGAGAAAATCACTAAATTATTTTCTGTTAGTCAAGCTGAATTTTGGACATGTTCCCAAATGTTTTGGTTTTATTAATCAATGAAATAGCATCTGTGCAATGTGCCAAGCCTTGAAGGCAATGATTTCAAGGCCGATCACTTTGGCTTTACAGAGAATATCTCCGGATCTGATTTGGAAAGCTACTCAAGTCACCTTCTCCCAAGCTGGGGTGCAAGAAGAAAATGTAGGGAAGAACTGTGAGAGATACTTGATTAATTTCACAGAAAAGAGAGTGAGATAGCTAAAGAAAAGATGTATGCTGCCTATTGGCACTAACTAGAAGCAAAGTCTAGGGAATTCCCTTGCCATCTTGTGGTTAGGACTCTAGGGACCTGGGGTTCAATCCCTGATTGGGGGATTAAGATCCCCACAAACTGCAGGGCACAGACAAAATTAAAAATAGATGAAAATAAAGGCAAAGTCTAAGGTCAGTCAAGGTACTCTGTGGTGCATTCAGTAGTAATGTCCTGCTACTTCTAGAGGTAGGGTGGGAGTTTGCTGACGTGAGATAAAATGTCTAGGGATAAGTAGCCATATGGAAAAAGATAAACCTTGATCCATCCTTTACTCTACAATGGATAAATTCCAAATGGGTCAGAGACCTAAATTTTTAAAAAATGAAACCATACTGGTATTTTTTCAAAAAGACCAAATGAATTGTTTTATAACTTGGAAGTGGGAAAAACATTCAGAGTCTCATTAAGGGAAGAGGTTGATTAAGCAAATAGTCCAATAAAGGTTAGTTTTTAAAAGTGCAATGCAGGACTTCGTTGGTGGTCTAGTGGTTAAAGATTCACCTGCTGATACAGGGGACATGGGTTTGATCCCTGGTTGGGAAAGATCCCACATATGGCAGAGGAACTAAGCCCCTCTACCACAACTGCGGGCATGCCTTAGAACCACTCTCTGTAACAAGAGAAGCCATCTCAATAGAGGTCTGGTTGAATAAACTACAGTATATTTATAATAACCAAAGAGAAGATGTATCAGTTCAGGTCAGTCGCTCAGTCGTGTCCAACTTTATGCGACCCCATGAATCGCAGCACGCCAGGCCTTCCTGTCCATCACCAACTCCTGGAGTTCACTCAGATTCACGTCCATCGAGTCAGTGATGCCATCCAGCCATCTCATCCTCTGTTGTCCCCTTCTCCTCCTGCCCCCAAACCCTCCCAACATCAAAGTCTTTTCCAATGAGTCAACTCTTTGCATGAGGTGGCCAAAGTACCGGAGTTTCAGCTTTAGCATCATTCCTTCTAGAGAAATCCCAGGGCTGATCTTCAGAATGGGCTGGTTGGATATCCTTGCAGTCCAAGGGACTCTCAAGAGTCTTCTCCAACACCACAATTCAAAAGCATCAATTCTTCGGCAGTCAGCCTTCTTCACAGTCCAACTCTCACATCTATACATGACCACTGGAAAAACCATAGCCTTGACTAGACGGACCTTTGTTGGCAAAGTAATGTCTCTGCTTTTGAATATGCTATCTAGGTTGGTCATAACTTTCCTTCCAAAGAGTAAGCGTCTTTTAATTTCATGGCTGCAATCACCATCTGCAGTGATTTGGGGGCCCCCAAAATAAAGTCTGACACTGTTTCCACTGTTTTCCCATCTATTTCCCATGAAGTGATGGGACCGGATGCCGTGATCTTCATTTGCTGAATGTTTAGGTTTAAGCCAACTTTTTCACTCTCCACTTTCACTTTCATCAAGAGGTTTTTTAGTTTCTCTTCACTTTCTGCCATAAGGGTGGTGTCATCTGCCTATCTGAGAAGATGTATATCTAGCTCATTTAAAACACAGTATTTTTTTTGTACATTTCCAGTGGGACACTAATATAGAGGGAAAAAACACACATGCAAATTTAAACTTCATTCAGCAGTCTTATGCTAGCAATACTGCTATTCTTATTCTGTTAATATATTTGTATTATTTATACATATATATGTGTATTTATAAACATGAATAAAGCAAGTAAATAATTGTGTCAATACAGTAAGAACATACCAAAGCTTTCTTATCCATTCATCTGCTGATGGACATCTGGGTTGTTTCCATGTCCTGGCAATTATAAACATTGCTGCAATGAACATTGGGGTACACGTGTCTCTTTCAATTCGAGTTTCCTCGGTGTGTATGCCCAGCAGTGGGATTGCTGGGTCGTAAGGCAGCTCTATTTGCAATTCTTTCAGGAATCTCCACACTGTTTTCCAGAACTAGCATTTTCATCTTAAGAGAAAGGACAAAACATAAAATCAAAGAGCTCAGCTTTAAAGAAAAAGCATTAAGATACAGTTAGAAAAATTAATATTCAAGAGATACAGTGGGTCCTAAAACCCAAAACAAAGGGAAGTTTGGGTAAAGGAGGAGGCTAAAAACCATGTAATTTTTTATAGTTATGTATGAAGCAAGAAGAGGAGAAATACGTTTAGTATAGCTTCTGATGCACTGGTCCTGTTAAAATTGATGGCTTTTTCTGTAGTGCTTTTGTCTCCCGAATGCTAGGCCCAGTCCACCATCCCACCTTCACTTTTTATTAATTTCTGCTGATGCTTCAGATCAGTTCACTGTTACACCCCTTCCCCATCAAGGATCCTTCATTGTACCCTATCATAGACTATTCCTTTCCTTACGACATGTCTCTTAGTTAATTATGGGACATAACTGATATTATGCCAATTATGTTTATATTCTCCCCTATTCCCTGCCTTGGAGGGCCGAAATCGAGTCTGGTTTCGCTCATCCTGTACCAAACTGCACGTGTGTGCTCAGTCGCTTCAGTCCTGTCTGACTCTTTGAGTTCACTGTTACACCCCTTCCCCATCAAGGATCCTTCATTGTACCCTATCATAGACTATTTCTTTCCTTACATGTCTCTTAGTTAATTATGGGACATAATTGATATTATGCCAGTTATGTTTATATTCTCCCCTATTCCCTGCCTTGGAGGGCCAAAATCGAGTCTGGTTTCGCTCATCCTGTACCAAACTGCACCTGTGTGCTCAGTCGCTTCAGTCCTGTCTGACTCTTTGTGACCCCATTGGACTGCAGCCCGCCAGGCTCTTCCTTCCATGGGATTCTCCAGGCTAGACTACTGCAGAGGGTTGCCATGTTTGTTTCCATTTCAGGGCATCCTCTTTAGGTTGGAAAAGGTAGACTATCTAAGTACCTGAACTTCAAAAGGAACAAAATGCTTCTAAGAAAACTTTCCCATTTAAATCCTTTCAAGTCGGGCAAATGACACATTCGGCTTCTGGCACTATTAGGCGATAAGCACACAACTGGATAAGGCAGGTAAAGTTTTGGTTTTTGTTTTAGTTTTTGCTACTCTTGCCAAGTTTACATGGGACTGAGGCATGAGGCGTGGGTGTAGTAAACATATGCTGTATTGTCTGTAGTATTTGAATCCACATCTCCAGCCCTAAACATATTTAATTTCTGATGGGACTGCTGACGTTTGAGAGTGAAAAGCAGCCCGGGGACGAGGGCTGGGTATGTGCAGTCTTGTCTGTCAACAAGATAAACCACGCTCTCTGCACCGTGAGGGCCGGGAACCAGTTTAAGTCCAGACCCCACCGAATGAAGCTTTTGCAGAGGCCACCTTCCCTAGACTTTGCTCCCGCACTCCACTCTCTCTTGACAGGTCTTCTTTGTTGTATTTTAACTACCTAAACGCAAAGATCTGGGCGTTATCATCAGTCCCCTAAGTATGGGCCACTTCCCAAAGCCGAAGTTTCACCAAACATTCCGGCTTAGGGTTACTAAAATCAGCGTTGATGAATCCCGACCAAATGGTCTCCCTTGCGATTCCGTAGAAGCAGTTTCTTCGTAAAAGGGCCTTTAGCCTCCGCCGAGATCTTAAAAAAAAGAGAGAGAGAGAGAGAGAGAGAATGAGGTGTCTATTACATTTCCCCAAATATATTATCTCGGGTTCAGGCCAGATGTTTTAAAATACACAACAGACAGTATTTCCCTATAAATTATGACTAAGAAGGAGCAAGTGGAACTCATTTTTCTTTCTGTGTTTCTTAGTTTTGCCCTCCACTGCCTTCGTGCCCAACCCCTTCGCCCGCCCCGGGCCGGTCGGTAAGCCCTGAACAGGCAGCTCCTGGCCACCTTCCGGGGTCCTGATTTTGAAAAGAGGAGCGGACCAATCAGAGTGCGGAGCGCTATTTGGCGCTGCCATTTGAGCTTGGGCTGAAACCGAGGGTGGGCTGTCCGCTGCGCCTCCGGTGTCTGCAGAGGCGGTGGGGGCGGAGGAATGAAGAGGGTCGCTTGACTTCGGTAGGCGCACCGCGATGTGCTGGCCGGGGCAGCCGGCAGGCTGATGGGGGAGGGAAGGAGCAGCCTGTGAAACGGGGTGACGGCGGCCACCAGCCCGGGCGGGGACCGGGACTGGGAGAGGCCCCTGAGCAGCCGGCTGGTCCGGTGGCTGGACTAGGGTGGGGGGCGTGGGGTCGCAGGGATAGACGCTAAGCTGAGCCTGCTGGGGTCAGGAGGGGGAGAAGAAGGGTAGTCTTTACTGTTCGGAGAGAGACGAAGACAAGGGAGGTTTGGAAGAGAGTGGTTGGAAGTAGTGAGAAGCTGGTAACAGGCGTGCTGCAAGAAACTGAAAGGATCTGAGAGAAAGAAGGGAAATCTGTGTAAGTAGCTGAAAGAATTAAGTGACAAGAAAGGAGGCCAGTGAAAGTGAAGGAAAGGTGAGGAGTGGCACAGAGCTAAGAGAAAGGTCGGTGAAAGTGTATAGAGGATCGAGGAAAAAGCCGTGGAAGTGGCCGGGGTCCGGGGCCGGAAGAGTGTCAAAAGGGGCCGGAAGGCAGCGGAGCTGAGCGCAAAACTGAGAGTGTTTGGAAGCTGGAAGACTTGGTGGCGAAAGAGGGTCAGGACTCAGATCGCACCTCGGAAAGTGAGCGACGTGTCCAGGATGTGTGATCAGAGGCTGTTGCGTTTGGCGGTTGTACAGCAGCTTCGGGCTGCCTATGGAATTAAGGTCAAGGGTGGCCGTGGGCAGTGCGATCGCAAGAGACAGGAAACAACAACCACGGAAATAGCGGTAAGTTCTGGGGAAAGAGGTTTAGATTTTAAAAGGGGCCGAGGCAGGGGGGGGGGGGGAGCGCATTCTGTACCATCGCTTATTACCATGTCATGCTAAAATGTTCATTCTGTATGGATCCGAAAGAGAATATGTTTAAGTGTGTCCACCGCGGTAACATTGACATTTTGAACTAGATAATTCTTTGAGGGGCCTAGGGGTTAGCTGTCATATACATCATCAGGATCTTTAGCAGCATTGGCTTCTCTACACACGAGAGGCCAATAGCATGTCCCAATTGTGACAGTTAGAAATGTCTCCAGAGATTGCCAACTTACTGTATTTTGAATGAGTTGCACGTGGGAAGGGAGACAAACTTTCACCACTGTTGAGTAATATTTGGAGAGGGACAAGGGATACCAGTACATTTGCTAAAAGAACCAGTAAATGAGGAGATGTGACAGCATTAGGTATAGCTTTAAACCAGTAAATTGAGAAACCACAGTCGAATGGTTCAGAAGCAGTTGATTTTTGGGTGGTTAAGGTAAGGGGATTTTGAATGAGATTTTAATATTTGTACAGAATCCTGAGGAATTTCCTTGTGAAAAATAAGTTGCATATAAGGATTTTGTTTTAGATTTATATCTAAATATACTGCTACTGCTGCTGCTAAGTCACTTCAGTCGTGTCTGACTCTGTGTGATCCCATAGACCGAAGCCCACCAGGCTCCCCCTGTCCCTGAGATTCTCCAGGCAAGAACACTGGAGTGGGTTGCCATTTCCTTCTCCAAATCTAAATATAAATATACACCTAATACACACACACACACACACACACACACACACACACACACCTAATTATATGGTACTTTCTTTTAAGATCTCAAATATAGTAGGTTTCTAAGTGTGTGAAAGAATTTGTATGCATATTTCTTTTTCTTAGCTCTAAGGAAAACTGACACTTTGCTTTTAGAGTCAGATAGACTTTGATTTGTTTTTGATTCCTGCTCTCCTCCTATTTGGGGTGTGATCTTGGGCTGCTTGTCCTAAGCCTCAGTTTCCTACTCAATAAAATCGGAATGGTATATCTCCTTGAGTTGTTGAGGGAGTCAAAAAATAAGATTTGTAGATAAGACTAGCACACAGTGCCTGTCACATGCCACTTACTTATTCAGCCAGTTGTTATGATAATCAGAGGTCTACATTCTAATTAGTATTCATGCTAGAAACCCTAATAAAGTAGAGAAATACAGAAGATCATTGTGTTATGAGATCTAACGTGTTAAGTAATTATATAAGTACTAGATTTCTTTAGCTCTTTGGTGTTTATTATCTAATGAGAGTTTTGAAGTCTTTACGAAAAGTGCTAGGCATCTTTTTAAAGATGATATTGTAAGTGGTGTTCTAATAAAATTTTAAAAGCATGTTATTAGTTTTATGAAATTAAATTATAGCACTTATTTGTGAAGTCAATTATTGAGTGTAATGAACAACAAAAAAAACACCAACTCAATTTTAGGTATGTATAACATTTGTAAACTTCAGCTTTGGCATATGATTTATTTTTGCATTTTGTTTATGTAGTATCAAGAAAATTCTGTTTTACCCAAATAAGGGGTTGCCTAACTCTTATACACATCTCTAGATTTCTTTAGCTCTTTGGTGTTTATTATCTAATGAGAGTTTTGAAGTCTTTACGAAAAGTGCTAGGCATCTTTTTAAAGATGATATTGTAAGTGGTGTTCTAATAAAATTTTAAAAGCATGTTATTAGTTTTATGAAATTAAATTATAGCACTTATTTGTGAAGTCAATTATTGAGTGTAATGAACAACAAAAAAAACACCAACTCAATTTTAGGTATGTATAACATTTGTAAACTTCAGCTTTGGCATATGATTTATTTTTGCATTTTGTTTATGTAGTATCAAGAAAATTCTGTTTTACCCAAATAAGGGGTTGCCTATACTAACATAATTTTTTTTTTCCTTAAAAGTTTTTTTTTGGGGGGCTGCACCTTGTAGCATGTGGGAAATTAGTCCCTGACTGGGCCTTTCCCAATGAGTTAGCTCTTCCAAATCAAGTGGCCAAAGTATTGGCGCTTCAGCTTCAGCATCAGTCCTTCCAATGAATATTCAGGGTTCCTCTCCTTTATAATTGACTGGTTTGATCTCCTTGCAGTCCAAGAGACTCTCAAGAGTCCTCTGTAGCGCCACACTTTGTTTTTTTTTGTTTGTTTGTTTAATGCTTTATTCCATTTCACAGTACTGTATTGGTTCTGCCATACATTGACATGATTCAGCCACAGGTATACTCGATCTCCCCATGCTAAAGCCCCCTCCTACCTCCCTTCCCTGCCCATCCCCCCGGTTCATCCCATACACCTGCCCCAAGCATCCTGTATCCTGTATTGAACATAGACTGGTGCTTCATCTCCCATATGATTGTACACATGTTTTGTTGTCATTCTCCCAGATCTTCCCACCCTCTCCCTCTCCCTCTGAAGCCAAAAGTCCGTTCTATACCTCTGTGTCTCTTATATTGTCTCACTTTCGGGGTCATCATTACTGTCTTCTAAATTCCATATATATGTGTCAGTATACTGTATTGGTGATTTTCTTTCTGGCTTACTTCACTCTGTATAATCGGCTCCAGTTTCATCCATCTCATTAGAACTGTGTAGCGCCACACTTTGAAAGCATCAATTCTTCTGCATTCAGCCTTCTTTATGGATCAACTCTCACATCCGTACATGAATACTGGAAAAACCATAGCTTGACTAGACGGACCTTTGCTGGCAAAGTGATGTTGCTGCTTTTTAATATGTTGTCTTGGTTTGTCATAACTTTCCTTCCAAGGAGCAAGCGTCTTCATTTCATGGCTGCGGTCACCATCTGTAGTGATTTTGGAGCCCAAGAAAATAAAATGTCACTGCTTCCCCTTTTCCCCTTCCTATTTTCAGTGAAGTGATGGGACCAGATGCCATGATCTTCGTTTGGTTTTTAAAAGTTGAGTTTCAAGCCAGCTTCTTCACTCTGCTCTTTTCACAGCCATCAAGGGGCTCTTTGGTTCCTCTTCACTTTGTGCAGTCAGAGCGGCTGTTGTTACTGTTCAGTTGCCCGCCCCTCTTCCATCTCCTTCGTCTGCTCCCTTTTTCTTCTGTTCCTTAAGCGTGGATCTTCCCCAGGGTTCAGATCTCTGTTCCTGTTTTCTGCTCTGTCCCTTTTGTTGTTCTGTCACTAAGCCATGTCCAACTCTTTGACTCCATGGACTGCAGCCCTCCAGTCCTCCCTGTCCTTGACTCTCTCCTGGAATTTGCTCAAACTCATGTCCACAGCATTGAATCCACAATGCTGTTCCACCATCTCATTCTCTGTCACCCTCTTCTCCTGCCCTCAGTCTTTCCCAGCATCAGGGTCTTTTCCGGTGAGTCAGCTCTTCATATCAGGTGTCTAAAGTACTGGAGCTTAAGCTTCGGCGTTAGAGTAGTATCGTTTGCATATCTGAGGCTGTTGATATTTCTCCCAGCAATCTTGATTCCAGCTTGTGATTCATCCAGCCCGGGATTTCGCATGATGTACTCTGCAAAGAGGTTAAGTAAGCAGATGACAACATACTGCCTTGTCATACTCGTTTCCCAATTTTGAACCAGTTAGTTTTTCCCTGTGCGGTTCTAACTTTTGCTTCTTGACCCGATACAGGTTTCTCAGGAGATGGGTAAGGTGGCCAGCTCTTTAAGAATTTTCCATTTTGTTGTGATCCACACAGTCAAAGGCTTTAGCATAGTCAATGAAGCAGAAGTAGATATTTTTCTGGAACTCTGTTGCTTTTTTCTATATTCCTCTATTAAATTGAACCAGATGCTTGAGAAAGGACTAGTAAGATTTTGTCAGATCATTAAGAATGTGAATGATTTTGCCATGTCATGCAGCTTGCAGGATCTTAGTTCCCTCCTCCGGGGATGGAACCCTGACTCAAAGCAGTGAGTCCTAACCACTGGACTGCCAGGAAATTCCCTGAATGATTTATTATTGTAAATAAAAGTTAAGTGTCAATAATATGCTTTTAAAATGTTAAGTGCTTCAAGAGCATTCAGGGGGAGCAGATATATCTAAAATAAATTAACATAATGTGATTAGGTATGCCCACTTAATCTAATTTTATATAAGCAGACATGTACAGGCCTGAATTAAAAATAAATTCAAGCCCAAGATATTGCTACAGCCTTCTTAAACAGTGACTCATTTTTGAAGTTTGAATATATACCCAAAGATAGTGGTAGATTCTTTATTCAGAGGTAAGCACACTCAACATATGTATATACTCTTGGGATCCTCAAATGTATTAACGTTTGAACGTAATGCATTCTATTGTGACTTCTTAAAAATGGTTTTCAAAGTGTGAAATAAAATTTAAATTGTTTACAAAATCCTTTCCTTCAATATTCAGAGCAGTTTGCTTAGTACTGTCCAGTAATGTGGAAAGGGTTCCCAGTGTAAAGACTGGAGCACAGTGTAAAGACCGCCTGCCAATGCAGGAGACGCCAGAGATGTGTGGGTTGAACCCCTGGGTCAGATCCGTCGATTTGGTCTTCTGTTCAAGTTAGTAAATATTTATAAGGTGACCAATAGGAAGTTTAAGGTCAGTATTTATATGTAGTTACTGAAGGAGCTTGTAGTATTTTCCAGAAATGTTAGTATTTTGGGCCAAATTCTGTGTAAAAATTTCCTGACTGAACCCTAAATGGATTAATTTTCCATTATGGGATTGGAAACTGAAGGAATTTGCTTCCTTGCTTAAGGGCAAAGTGACTGTTTTGTACTCCCAGCACCTAGCATACAGAAGTTACTTTTTAACAAATGCACTTGATGTAATTGTTTTCTTTGTCTTGACTAATAGTTTATTTCTGCTATCTTGTTTTATTTTTTAATTTTTAACTTACCTAGTATTTTATTTAAATTAAAATTTTTAATTTTTAATTTACCTAGTATTTAAGAAAGCTTATATTGAGCCTAATACTTGTGTTAGAGTAACTGAATTTGTCATTCTAGGGTGAAATATTTGGAGTACCATTAAATGCATTGTCCCAGGCCTTTGTACCAGAATATGGACATATTCCAAGGTGAGCAAAGTTTGAAATGAAGTGTAAATATTTCAAACTACTATTTGAATGTATGAAAGTAAATAGTTAATTGATGCACACAATTAGTTGAAACTAGCAAATGATTTCTCAACATTTACTCAGATTAAAAATAAGACAGGCATGGTCCAGAGACTTTTGCTGCTTGCAAGCCCTGGTCCAATAACAGCACACTGAATGGCTTGTCAATGGAATCTTCATTAGACCTGGGAATGAGCCTTCCAGCACTGTGGGACACAATGGCCATGAAATGCCCCGAAAGCATGGTTAAAAAATATGAGGGGACCCTGCTGACTGGAAACTGGCACTTGCCAGCTGCCTTTGCAAGGATTACATCCTGACCACTGCAAGCTGCTGATCCTCAACATCCCCTGAAAGGAGTTCAGAGCAGAGATCAGAAATAAGGCATTCTGTGCTTGGGAAAAACCCACAAGAACTGGCTTTCAGATAGTCAGATGTTTTCAGGTAAAGATTTTATGAGCCCAAATTCTTGCATCTTCTCATACCTAGAGAAACACTGATGTCACAAACCAATGTCTAGCCCTGATTCTCCTGGCTAGCTCCTCAGCAGCTTTTCTCCTTCTATTAACCTTTGGGCCAAGTACCTTTAACTTTCTTGTTGTTTCTTCTAGAATACAACAAATCTCCAAGTGGTAGTATGACAAGAATGTTCCCTGGCCAACACCCAGACGATGCTGAGACAAGCTGCCTTATCACTCTATGGACTTTCATCTCCCTCTGTAAATGCACCCTGACAGAGAGCAGGCAAAAGGAACCCAGAGCTCCACTACACCCCTGTACAGCCTGAAGAAGCCAGAGCGGTCAGGGGCCCTTTTCCTTCGAGACTGGGTTCCCAAATGCCTAAGAAGTGAAATAGGTAGGTAGACATGAGCAGGGTATCAAAAGAGGCCAAAGAATTGGTCCTAAAAATAGGAGGAATGTGGTGACCCAAGGACGAAAGAGCAGACAAAACCAAGGAAGGTCTTGGAATGCAGGAACAGAAAAACCAGACCCTTATCGTCCTTTCCTCCCTCATGGAACAGTATATATTATATACTATATACTGTGTATGTTATATGGGCTTCCCTGGAGGCTCAGACAGTAAAGCGTCTGCCCGCAGTGCAGGAGACCCGCATTTGATCCCTGGGTCAGGAAAATCCGCTGGAGAAGGAAATGTCAACCCACTCCAGTATTCTTGCCTGGGAAATCCCATGGACGGAGGAACCTGGTGGGCTACAGTCCATAGGGTCACAAAAAGTCGGACAAGACTGAGTGACTTCACTTTATGTATATTATATATACAGTATTAATGGAACAGTATAACTTGTCTCCCCTCCTATCCCATAGAGAGAAGGTATTTGCTCTTTCCCCACCCAGTATATGTGCCTCATCCAATCAGCAAGTGACTGCAAGACCCCTATCCCACTACTTGTACCCTGGGTATAAAAGTGGACTAAGGACCCCCATTCACCGTCAGTTCTCCCTTGAGCAGGCCCGCTATTCTAACAGCATCCCCCACTCTAATAAACTTTACTTTCCCTCTCACTCTGTCTCATGCCTGGAAACTCCTTTCCAATCCACGCCTGGACCACGACATCTATGAAAATTTCCCTTAGATGTGCAACTTAACTACCCAAGGGTTAGTATACTCAAAGCAGGGAATGCATATTAATTTCCCCTAGTTTGAATTCCTCTCAGGGTGTACTGTCAGTGAGGGCACTGCAGTGGGTTGAAGCTTAATCATAAAACTCTTAAGACAGGCAACTTTTTTTTTTGAATTTGGGGGCTTGCTGTAGCTCAGCTGGTAATGAATCTGCCGGCAATGTAGGAGACCTGGGTTCGACCCCTGGGTTGGGAAGATCCCCTGGCGAAAGGAAAGGCCTGGACTGTACAGTCCTTGAGGTCGCAGAATCAGGACACTGAGCGACTTTCACTGGGTGACTCAGAGGGTAAAGCGTCTGCCTACAATGTGGGAGACCTGGGTTCAATCCCTGGGTTGGGAAAATCACCTGGAGAAGGAAATGGCAACCCACTCCAGTGCTCTTGCATGGAAAATCCCATGGACAGAGGAACCTGGTAGGTTACAGTCCATGGGGTCGCGTAGAGTCGGACACGACTGAGCGACTTCACGTTCACTTTGTGGTGGTATAAACACAGGTGCACAGACGAACCGGTTTTGTCTTGAAAGAAGGGTTCAGGAGTTGTGGGTATTTAAACCAATGGGCCGCCAATAGGAAGGAAAGAAGATACTAGGCTGAGGTATCCCTCCGCAGACAGAGGAACCTGGTAGGTTACAGTCCATGGGGTCGCGTAGAGTCGGACACGACTGAGCGACTTCACGTTCACTTTGTGGTGGTATAAACACAGGTGCACAGACGAACCGGTTTTGTCTTGAAAGAAGGGTTCAGGAGTTGTGGGTATTTAAACCAATGGGCCGCCAATAGGAAGGAAAGAAGATACTAGGCTGAGGTATCCCTCCGCCTCGTCGCGAGCGGTGCCACAGCCTGATCCTCGTCCACTTAACAGGCTCAGGCCGGCGGTGGGGGTCCGGGTCTAAAGTGGAGTCTCTCCCAGGATTGGAGCCCAGGTCTGACCCGGAAGCTTTTCCGCAACCCCGGAAGCAGAGCCCAGCGGCGGAGGCGCCGCCGATGAGCCACCGCCCCCTCGCCGCCTGGCCGCTGCTTCAGAAAACCGCGGCGGCGCCGGATTGCACTGATGATCCCCGGCAGGCGGCGGCGGCAGAGGCGGCGGGAGGATGACCTCTCCCCGCGAGCGGGGTGCCGATCTGGCCCGATTCTACACTGTCACCGAGCCCCAGCGACACCCGAGGGGCTACACGGTGTATAAGGTCACCGCCCGGGTGAGTGCAGTTGCCGGACGGGGGTCGGAGTCTGACCAGGGACGAGAGACAGGCGTGGACCCTGGTGTGGGGATGCCGGATGCCAGGTTGCGCCTAGTGCCGGGACAGGCGCCCGAGGTGGGGACTTCAAAAAGGATGCGGTTGGGGCAGAGCGTGCGAAGTCCCGGATCGCGCTGGAAATGGTCTCAACAGTGTCCCCATTCCAGGGTGGGGCAGGACGAGGGGCTACACAGTGTATAAGGTCACCGCCCGGGGAGTGCAGTTGCCGGACGGGGGTCGGAGTCTGACCAGGGACGAGAGACAGGCGTGGACCCTGGTGTGGGGATGCCGGATGCCAGGTTGCGCCTAGTGCCGGGACAGGCGCCCGAGGTGGGGACTTCAAAAAGGATGCGGTTGGGGCAGAGCGTGCGAAGTCCCGGATCGCGCTGGAAATGGTCTCAACAGTGTCCCCATTCCAGGGTGGGGCAGGCGTTGATGATTTTTAATAGATGACTCAGCCTCATCCCACTTGGACTTTCTCTTCCGAGGCTGAAATATGCAGAAGTGGTTTTGCTTGTCTCCTAGGGATAATGCAGATTGATATACTATTTGACTTATATAATAGAGGATCTTTCTTCCCTTCCTTCTGGGTTGCACAGAGGCAGATAAACCCTTGGGAAATATGTCAGTCGTAGGGCCACCATCCTAGCACCTCTGTAACTGGTTGTGTCTTTTCGTTTCTGAGTTTTTCGTGGTTTTCCGTAGGAGACATGAGAAATCCTGCTGAGGGTGTCTTGTGTGAGTTGTCTTGAGAGCACATTTGAAAGTTGTGAGGCTCCTTTACATCGACTAATTGATACAGTTTTTAGTACCCACTTTGTTCATGTTTGATTGCTCTTACTTTGAGTTTTAGAGTTTGTGTCTTTCTCCTTGAAATAAGAGTAATAAAAGTAAATATTAATATTAAATACAAATTAGTATTAAAATTACATACATTTAATGTATTATATGTAGTATGAATGTATGTGTGTATTAGGCATATGTACACATCACCTAGTTAAATCCTAATTTTAATGAAGAGGAAACTATAGTTCAAGAAAGTGTTATAGCTGGCCCAGCTTCACATTGCAAGGAAGTAGCACCTCTGGGGTATGAGTTCTATTTTGTTTAAGCTGTAAAAAAAATGTTTAAGAATTATCTTCATCATTAATTGTTAAAAAAGAGAGGTACAGATAGTAGTAATATTACAGTATAGGTTTGGGGGATGTAGTATTCTTGGGTGATAGATCAGGAAGTGGCCTTGACAAGAACCTTAGAGGTTAAATAGATTCAGATCCGCAGAGTTTGGGGCAATGGGAATGGCATGTGCTTTTTGGAGTTGGTGCACAATTCAAACAAGTGTAAGAGGATAGGATGGGCAAATTTGTATAAATGTAGTAAGACCAGGCCTGGTTATTGCAGAGGGTTGTACCAAGAATACAGAGAAAATTGTTACTCTTTTTTTGCAAGTAAGGTTGTTATATAGATGGGGTATTAGTTTCAGCTTAAAAAAATTTTTCAGGATTAAAAGTGCTCTTACTGTAGGCCCCTTGAAAGCTGCTTTTGGCCCTTCAGAAACCTAGACTTGGTTTCCTAACATAGTTTGTGAAATTAGAACAATTTTCAACATATGTAATGCCCTAGCTCTAGTGTTCCCCTCAGAGCACCCTGTTCATCTCCTATTATAACACTTAGCACAGTTATAATCTAATGTATTAGTCTGTTTGCTTGTCTCTGTCTCTCAGATTTAGAGCAGGTCACTATCACTGGTGTTTATTTCCTTTTGTATCTCCCAAGGCATTGTGGGGCACAGAGTGCCTAAAAATTATTGTTTTCCTCTGTGTTTTAGGTAGCACATTTACTAAATGTTTAGTTTCAGGTACTATGAGCTCTGAGGGTTACAAGGCAGCATAAAGTGTGGTCCTTCTTTTCAAGGATGCTCCTAATAGAAGATGGTTTACTGTACTTAAAGTCTGGTGAGAGATGGGAAGTATCTCGATGGGTGGGATAAGTGGAAAGGGCATTGCAGGGAGAAGGAATATGTGAATGTGTGTGGAACTTGAATAAGAATGTGAATATGATTATTACTTGTAGTCTTACTTTACAAAAGGAATGGTTAATCTAGTTGAGATCTGAAATATCTTTGTAAACTAACATATAACAACATCAATTAGAAGATAAAGTCATTTCCTGTTCTAATCAGATCCATGTAATATGCATGTTAGTTATTGCTGTGGTTATTTAACTGGAAATTGCTTACACTTGTCTTTTTTTTTTTTTTTCCTTGTAAATATTTGTGTCCTCATTTATTGCTTATGGTACAGATTTTGTTTTCTAATTTTAAAGATTGAGGATTAATAAAGAGATATACATTAAAAAGCTTCATAGTATAAAATATAAGTAAATTATTTGTTATTTTTTGAGACTTAAAGAGAAAAACATCTTACCTCAGGAGAATTAATCAGGTAAGTAGTGCTCCCCTGACAGAACTTTGTGAGATAAAATTGTCCTCTTTATGTTTCCAATTACTGGCTGACTTATATTTTTAAGGAACTATCTCTATATTCTTGATTCTTGCAAGGTTCTTTATGTAAGAATAGAATTAGAATCATTGGAATTATCATTGTTAAGTATTGGTCGGCATAAGAGCTGTTTCATGTTCTTAAATCTCCTTTATACTTTCTTTTCCCCCCAGTTCTTTGGCAGGCTTAGATAACCTTATGGCCAGTTACAAGCTTGCTAATGGATTTCCTAGTTAAATCCTATGTTGCTTGTTAATTTTCATCTTGAATAAGTACTTTCCTTCAGCATTAGAAACTTCTTTTGTAGATTTCCATTGATTGTTTAGTTAAAGGAGAACCAGATGTAAAAGAACCATTCACATAGTGTTTTTGGTTGTTTCATCATGCTAAAGTTTATAGACTTGTATAAGGTAATATAGATTTCTTAACAGTATTAAGTAAATAGTAATTCTTGCCTGTATTCTTTCATGAATATGAAAAGAAAATCTTGTTTCTATTTTTAAAAGACAATGCTGCCTTATGACTTTCTTTCTATTGAGGCATAATTTATATAGAGTAAGATTCACCAATTTTAAGCGTACAGTTTGGCGAGTTTTGACATGCGTCTGTAATTGTGTAACCCCCACCGCCTCAGTCATCCCTGCAGCAGTGCCCTCGTGCCCCTTTGCAGTCAGTGCCCTCTCCCCACCCTCTGTCCCTAGGCAGCCTCTGGCCAGCTTTCTGTGGTTGTACTGTGCTTTTTTGTGGAGGAGGGATCTGGCTTCTTTCCTCAGCAGGCTTATCTGAGATTCATCTATATTGTGTATTTTTATTCTCCTTTATTGCTGACCAGTATTCCCTTGCGGGCTTCTCTGGTGGCTCAGTGGTAAAGAATTCAGCTGCAGTGCAGGAGAGCAGGAGATGTGGATTTGATCCCTGGGTCAGGAAGATTCTTTAGAGGAGGGCGTGACAACTCATTCCAGTATTCTTGCCTGGAGAATCCCTTGGACAGAGGGGCCTGGCGGGCTATAGTCCGTAGGGTCACAGAGAGTCGGACCTGACTGAAGTGACTGAGCAAGCATGCACATTCCCTTGTATGGGTATTCTACAGTTAATCCATCCACATTTGGGTTGATGGACATTTGGATTGTTTCCAGTTTTTGGCTCTTTAAAAATACAGCTACTAAGCATTTATATACAAGTCTCAGTGAATGTGGGCTTTTATTTCTCTTGATAGCACACGGCCTTATTATACCTTTATAAGTAAGCAAGTAAGTAAGTAAGTGAAATTGCTCAGTTGTGTCCAAGTCTTTGCGACCCCATGGAATGTAGCCAACCAGGCTTCTCCATCCATGGGATTCTCCAGGCAAGAATACTGGAGTGGGTTACCATTTCCTACCTTTATACTAAGCTGAAATCTGATAGTCTTAGTCCTCTTTCTTTCTCAAAATTGTTTCGGATATTGTAGATTGTTTGCATTTTTAGAAAAACTTTGCAATCAGCTTATTAAACTGCAAACATGCCTACTCAGATTTTGATTGGAGTTACCTTGGGAACAGGGGGCTTTCCTGGTGGCTGGTGGCTCAGTTGTAGAGAATTCATTTGCAGTGCAAGAGCCAAAGGCTGTACAGGTTCGATCCCTGGGTCAGTAAGAGCCCCTGGAGGAGGGCTTAGCAACTGACTCCAGTATTCTTGCCTGGAGAATTCCTTGGACCAGGAGCTTGGAGGGCTACAATCCGTAAGGTCCCAAAGAGTTGGACACAGCTGAGGCGACTGAGCACGCAGACATGCCTGTTGAGAGTGTAGATCAGTTTTAGAATTGATGTCTTTAAATAATATTGAATTTTCTAATCCATGAACATAAATTTTCCATTTATTTAGCTCTGTAATTTGAGCAATATTTTCCAGTTTTTAGTGTGCAGGTCTTGGACATAATTTGGGTTTGTTTTCAAACTATCAGAATACACAAGTCTATTTTACATAGCTAACATTTGTTGAGTATTAATAGCACACACTTCTGCGGTGCTTAGTGTGAGTCAAGCTCTAGTCTAAGCACGTTATATAAATTAGCACATTTTTCATAGCAGTGCAGTAAGCAGGTGCCATTATTATTCTCACATTCTCACCTCAGGAAATTGAAGCACCTAAATGTTAAATAACTTGCCTAGGCTCACACAACAAACCCGTGGTAGAGTTTAGATTTGAACCCTGGTAGTCTGTCAGTCAAAGTGTTTTTAATCCCAGTGCTGTGTCCTAAACACACTTTATTAGAGGCTGTGGGTATACGATAGTTTACTAAAGTGATAGATGCAAATATGAATAGAAGTACTCAGGTTGACTTGAATCTGAAAATTGCCTCTTCCCAAGCTTCAAATTCAAGCGCTATTTGTATTGCTTGGAGAATTGTTGTAGCGGCTGCTTGTGCTTGGAAAGATAATTATCTGTAGTTTCCTAAGTATGCTGGTACACTGAGTTTTTCTTGTGTGTGTGCACACATGTGTGCGTGTTCTGCTGTGTCTGACTCTTTGCGATCCCGTGGGCTGTAGCCAACCAGGCTCCTCTGTCCGTGGGATTTTCCAGGCAAGAATACTGGAGTGGGTTGCCATTTCCTCCTCCAGATCTTCCCCACCCAGGGATCGAACACGCATCTGCGTCTCCTGTGTCTCCTGCATTGGCAGGCGAATTCTTTACCACTGGGAAGCGTGCTTCCTTGCTTCTCTGTTAGATGTGGTTTTCTCAGTCTGGAATGCACTTCCTTTTTTTCTTGGCAATCGCTGCCCTGTGTTCTGCAGGAAGCCTTTCTTGAATGGAGAATTCTGTGTATTGTATTAGGTTGGTGCAAAAGTAATTATGGTTTGCATTGAACTTTGCTGTTTGATGTTGGAATACATTCTTAGATAAATGTGGTCATGTTATACATGATTTTAATGCCCTTTCCTTGCTTTATGTTTTCTTGTTAATGACTTAGTGAAAGTGAAGTTAGTCGCTCAGTCGTGTTTAGTTCTTTGTGACCCCATGGTCTATAAACCACCAGGCTCCTCTGTCCATGAGATTTCCAGGCAAGATTACTGGAGTGGATTGCCATGTCTTTCTGACCCAGGGATCCAACCCAGGTCTTCTGCACTGGAGGCAGATTCTTTACTGTCTGAGCTATCTGTTTATTTTATATTTATTTTAGACTAGGGAAATGATGTTATACAAAAAGCATGTTCTAATGATTTTCTCATTTGAGTTCAAAGTCGGTAGTAAAGCAGCAGAGACAACTTACAATATCAACAAGCATTTGGCCTAGGAACTGCTAGTGGACATACAGTGCGGTAGTGATTCAAGACATTTTGCAAAGGAGGTGAGAGCTTTGGAGATGAGGAGCATAGTGCCCGGCCATCAGAAGCTGACAATGACCAACTGACTGCAGTCATCGAAGCTGATCCTCGAACTCAACGTTGACCATTCTATGGTTGTTTGGCATTTTAAGCAAATTGCAAAGGTGAAAAACTCAATAAGTGGGTGCCTCATGAGCTGACCAGAAATTTTAAAAAATAGTCATTTTGAAGTGTTCTTTTTGCTTATTCTATGAAATAACAATGAACCATTTCTCAATTGGACTGTGATGTGCAACAAAAAGTGGATTTTATATGACAGCTGATGATGACCAGCTCAGTGGTTGGACCAGGGAGAAGCTCCAAAGCACTTCTCAAAGCCAAATGTGCACCAGAAAAAGGGTCATAGTCACTGATTGCTGCCACTCTGATCCACTACAGCTTTCTGAATCCCAGCCAAACCATTACATCTGAGAAGTATACTCAGCAAATTGAGATGTACCAAAAACTGCAGCACCTGCAAACGGCATTAGTCAACAGGATGAGCCCAATTCTTCTCCATGACAGTGACCAACTGCATGTCGCAAACCAACACTTCAAAAGTTGAATGATTTGGGCTGTGAAGGTTTGCCTCAACCTCCATATTCACCTGACCTCTTGCCAAACGACTACCACTTCAAACATCTTGACAACTTTTTACAGGGAAAACGCTTTCAGAACCAGTAGGAGGCAGAAAATGCTTTCCAAGAGTTCATGAATCTGGAAGCACAGATTTTTATGCTAAGGAAATAAACTTATTTCTTATTGGCAAAATTTGTTGATTACAATTGTTCCCATTTTAATTAACAAAGATGTGTTTGAGCCTGGTTACAATGATTTGAGGTTCACCATTGGAAACCACAATTACTTTTTCACCAACCTAATATATCCCTCCGTTAAAGTCTTTACCTTATTGTACTTGTTTGCTTCCTCTGAGGGCAAACTGTCTTCTAACCTATTTTTGGTGCCTAACACAGCCTGGATATAGTAGGGACTTGAGAGAAGGCTGGAAAGAGGCAGTGTTTTCCTTTCTGTTATTTTTTAAATTAACATGCAGTATAAATGATCTTTTGTTGTGTGATTTTATGAATCTTTACAGATGAATGGGTTCACATATCCTCTGTCATAATCAGGAAGCAGAACAGTTCCCCCCAGCCTCAAAATCTTCCTCTGCTTTCCCTGTTTTACACTCTTCTCCCACCTCTTAGTCCCTAGCAGCTACTGTTCTGCTCTCTGCCTCTATGCTTTTGTCCTTTTGAGGGCGTGTTACAAAGAGAATCACAGAGTATTTAACCTGTTGAGATCATCTTTTGCCTAGTTTTTTCAGTGGGTTTGTTTTCTTATTGTTGACTTTTGATAGTTCTGTTTTGAATGTAAGTTTTTTTGGTCAGATATGTAGTTTGCAAGTGTTTCCTCCCAGTATGTAGCATATCTTTTCATTCTCTTAACAGTGTCTTTCACAAAGTAAAAATTTTTGATTTTGGTGAAGTCTAGGTTATCACATTTTTCTTTTATGGAGGAAAAATGGGCTTTTAGTGCTGTATCTAATAAGATCTCTTTGTTGACACCAGGTTTTAAAAGTAAACCATTCCTGTTTTCATCTTATTTATTGACAACTTATATGCTCAGATATTAACATTTTAATATTAAAGATTTTTACATTAACTCTTTTTTTGGCCTCACCCCAGGGTATGCAGATATTAGTTCCCCGAATAGGGATTGAACCTGCGCCACCTGCGTTCAAAATGTGGAGTCCTAGCCACTAGACCTCCAGGAAATCAGTACATTAACTTTAACATTAAGAATTTTTACTTTCTTTGAATTTTAATTGGAAAATAGTTGTTTCCCTGGTGTCTCAGTGGTAAAGAATCCACCTGCCAATGCAGGAGATTGAACCCAGGTTCTGAGTTGGGAAGATCCCTGTAGAAGATAATAGCAACTCACTCCAGTATTCTTTTCTGGGAAATCTCATGGACGAGGAGCCTGGTGGACTATATATAGTCCATGGAATGGCATGAGAGTTGGATACAACTTCACAACTAAAAAACAACAATAGTATTTTAATAATTGGTAGAATTTGAAGTGAGAAAAGCAACTTTAGCAAAACATTTATTGAGTATACCAAGGTAACTTGCTGCTATAACTTTTGTTTTTGCCGCGAAGATTTTCTTTTTGGATGTGGAACAATTTTTAGTGTTTATTGAGTTTGGTACATTTTTGCTTCTGTTTTATGTTTTGGTGTTTTGTCTGTGAGGCATGTGGTATCTTAGCTCCTAGGACCAGAGATCACACTCGCATCTGCTGCGTTGGAAGGCAAAGTCTTAACCACTGGACTGCCAAGGATGTCCCTCTGTTAACTAACATTTCCGATTTTTATTTTCCTTGAACTTTGATTGGAAAGTAGTTTACCTTAGAGT
Source organism: Madoqua kirkii (assembly GCA_006408675.1). Taxonomy (NCBI): domain Eukaryota; kingdom Metazoa; phylum Chordata; class Mammalia; order Artiodactyla; family Bovidae; genus Madoqua; species Madoqua kirkii. The sequence continues at coordinate 75,592 of SJYC01059724.1, forward strand.
AGTGCTGTAATAATTGGGAGAATTTAAAGTGAGAAAAGTAACTTTAGTAAGCATTTATTGAGTATACAAAAGTAACTTGCTGTTAGTTTCTTTATTCTCCTATAGATTTTGGGATTTTAATAATACAGAAAATATTTCTTACTTTCAACATATTACTATCATAAGAAATTACTAGAAAGTCGAATGTCTAAAATTTTCCCCACTGACTTACCTATCTTAATGAGAGTTCTGTCTCTTCAGAGTACTAAAAAAAATATTGTAAAATATCCAGTTATGGTTTGTGCAGGTGCTGTCTCTTGGGTTCTGACTACCTGGCTGGCAAGTGATTAACCAACCCAGGTATCCTTGCCAACCAGTGACACCTGCAGCTCTGTGGGAAAGAGATGGGGAGGAGCTGAGGTGCAGGTGATGGAGGGGGACGGGGAGGGGGTTGAGTTTGGTAAGGGATGCTTGCCTGGGTGAGCTGGGCGCTTTGAGGTCACTGTTCCTCTTGCCAGAGTGTGTGTGTGTGTGTGTGTGTGTGTGTGTGTGTGTGTATGAAATGCAGTTTAAAGATGTCAGTATGTTTACATGAAGGTGGATTTTATGAAAGTCAAATGTCTGAAAGTCAGGATTGCATGCATTACTCAGATGGATGTTCCCTTTGGTTTGCCTGATCACCACAGTGGGAAATGTTCAGTATAGTGTAGCCTTATTTCTGTATACGTTATTTTTTCTCTTCTACATTGGGAAAGTCATATCTTTGAGAAATAAAATGTGTGGGGCCTGTCTCTGTTTTTCATTGAGTTTGATTATTTGTGTTGTGACAGTTTTTTAAAAAATACATCACTTTTGTTAATATTTTATCCTTTTACCTTTATTTCTGCCCCGAACTAGCAGCTGAATACTGATAGTGAAGTGACTGTCAGAAGACCTGATTATTATAAATTGCTCATAAAAGTAGCTTTTTAAAATTTATGTTTAAATTTGTGATATAAATCATGATTATATGATTATAAATCATATTATGATTTCTGTTTGTTTCCAAAGGGACTTATTTTGTGATCATTTTTGGTAGGAACTATAATGGTTAGATTGAATAAACTTTGTAGCTTTGTTTTCCAGTAGCTATCTGTTAATCTTATGAAGATGACAATTCTTTTGTGTATTCGAGTTAAGAGATTGATTTCAAATCATTATCATGATAATTAGATAAGAGTGCTTTTGACTTTGACTATTAAGGAAACTAGTCACTAAGTCCGGAGAAGGCAATGGCACCCCACTCCAGTACTCTTGCTTGGAAAATCCCATGGACGGGGGAGCCTGGTAGGCTGCCGTCCATGGGGTCGCTAAGAGTCGGACATGACTGAGCGACTTTACTTTCACTTTTCACTTTCATGCACTGGAGAAGGAAATGGCAACCCACTCCAGTGTTCTTGTCTTGAGAATCCCAGGGACAGAGGAGCCTAGTGGGCTGCCGTCTATGGGGTTGCACAGAGTCGGACACGACTGAAGCGATGCAACAGCAGGAGTCACAAAGTCGGATCCGACTCTTGTGACCCATGGACTGTACCCGGAAAGGCTCCTCTGGCCCTAGGATTTTCCAGGCAATAATACTGCAGTGGGCTGCCATTTCCTTCTTCAGGGAATCTTCCTAACCCAGGGATAGAACAGGGGTCTTCTTCACTTCAGGCAGATTCTTTACCAGCTGAGCTACTGGGAAGGCTCCTTTAAGAAGCTAGGTAATAACTTGGTAAGAAGTAGATAAAAGAAGTTAGCACTGGGAAGAATTTAGAGGACCTGAATGCAGAGTACATCATGAGAAATGCTGGGCTGGAAGAAGCACAAGCTGGAATCAGGATTGCTGGGAGAAATATCAATAACCTCAGATACGCAGATGACACCACCCTTATGCCAGAAAGTGAAGAGGAACTAAAAAGCCTCTTGATAAAAGTGAAAGTCGAGAGTGAAAAAGTTGGCTTAAAGCTCAACATTCAGAAAACGAAGATCATGGCATCTGGTTCCATCACTTCATGGGAAATAGATGGGGAAACAGTGGAAACAGTATCAGACTTTATTTTTTGGGGCTCCAAAATCACTGCAGATGATGATTGCAGCCAGGAAATTAAAAGATGCTTACTCCTTGGAAGGAAGTTATGACCAACCTAGACAGCATATTTAAAAGCAGAGACATTACTTTGCCAACAAAGGTCTGTCTAGTCAAGGCAATGGTTTTTCCAGTGGTCATGTATGGATATGAGAGTTGGACTGTGAAGAAAGCTGAGCATCGAAGAATTGATACTTTTGAAGTGTGGTGTTGGAGAAGACTCTTGAGAGTCCCTTGGACTGCAAGGAGATCAAACCAGTCCAGCCTAAGAGCGATCAGTCCTGGGTGTTCATTGAAAAGACTGATCCTGAAGCTGAAACTCCAGTGCTTTGGCCACCTGATGCGAAGAGTTGACTCACTGGAAAAGACTGATGCTGGGAGGGATTGGGGGCAGGAGGAGAAGGGGAAAACGGAAGATGAGGTGGCTGGATGGTATCACCAACTCGATGGGCATGAGTTTGAGTGAACTCCGGGTGTTGGTGATGGACAGGGAGGCCTGGCGTGCTACAATTTGTGGGGTCGCAAAGAGTTGGACACGACTGAGCGACTGAACTGAACTGAATGACAGTATGATTTGTTGTTTATTATAGGCCTTATCTAAACCAAGCTGCAGCATTCCTTCTTTATTTTTTTTTTAAAGATAGGTAAGAGAGCTCATGTTAAGGTTGCTTTTCTTAGGTTTATGACAGAACTGGCAAGAAGGCTGTTCACAGCTGCTGGTGGAGCCAGTATTCAGTATTCACTCATTCAAGAAGTACTTACTCTTCTTTGTTCCTTCTGATCTGCCAAAGTGCTTCTGTTTTTCAGTTTAATCGCATTTCTTTGTGAAGGACAAAATTGGTTTGCCTAACTGGCATTAGGACTGTTACTTAGATACATTGGAAAAGACCCTGATGCTCGGAAAGATTGAAGGCAAGAGGAGAAGGGGACGACAGAGGATGAGATAGTTGGATGGCATCATGGCTTTGATGGACATGAGTTTGAGCAAGCTCCGGGAGTTGGTGATGGACAGGGAAGCTTGGTGTGCTGCAGTCCATGGGGTTGCAAAAAGCTGGATATGACTGAGCAACTAAACTGAACTGGCATTAGGGCAGTTACTTGGAATTTTAATCTCTAGGAGGGCCAATTTACTTATGTCCTGGAAAGAACACTTTGTTTAGAACCAGAGGTTGTGAGACCTGGTCCTGTGTATTACTGATGAATCTGATTAGCGCTAATATGTTCCCCTGGGCCTTGGTTATCTCATCTTAGCAGGCAAGATTGTTGTGTTGATTGAATGTAATAAAATATTTAATTTCTTAGCATAGTAAGAGATAGTTAACCTTTACTGTGAGCCCCTGTTTCCCTAAATTTAGAACTTGCTGTTGGCATTAATTGAGGCAAATGGACTACAAATGCTGGAGTAGCGTTTCCCAGTTTTATTCCAAGTTTTATCAGTAATAGGTGTTGCATAAATAGTTGGGTGGATAAATGATCTTGGGAAATACTATTTGTTTTTCTTTCAGAAATTTACGAGGCATAATAATGTTGAGAGGCCTTGAGGTCTTGAGAAAGTCCGCTGTAAAAAAATTTTTTTTTAAATGAAAGTAAACTGAATTGATCATTTAGCCCTTTAAAATAGGTGATTTAAAGAATATCTGTATTCCATGCAGTGCAGTTTATCAAGCACTGCTTTAGATAATAATTTTCAAGATGATTTGGTGACAGAATTCTCTATAGCAAAAGGCTCTTCATAATATGTATAGTACTTACTGAGCTGGCGAGAGTCTATGCTTGCCGTGGAAACTTATGAACTTTAAATGAAAAGAATCACTGCTTTAAATTCTAACTTTTGTGGAATTGTATAACAAAAGATTGAAATTCACCCAGAAAAAAAAAATTGCGGAATGCTTGCAACCTACATCAGGGTGAATTCACAGTGTTTTTAAGAATATCACTTAGTCATTTGCTTTTGGCCACGCTGGGTCTTTGTTGCTGTGAGCAGGCTCTCTCTAGCTGTGGTGAGTGGGGCCACCCTGCTGCAGTGCCCAGTTTTCTTGGTGAGATGGCTTCTCTTTTTTTGGAGCGCAAGCTCTAGGCATCAGGGCTTTCTAGTCGAAGCATGCAGCTCAGTAGTTGAGGCTCTTGGGCTCTAGAGCACTCGGCTCAGTATTGTGGTGCGTGGGCTTAGTTGCTCCCTGGTATGTGGAATCTTCTGGGATCAGGGATCAGACCCATGTCCCTGGCATTGGCAGGTGGATTCTTATCACTGTACCACCAGGGAAGTCCCTGAATTTACAGTATTTTTATTTTGGAATTGACCATTTATTAAGAAATTTGCTAACACAGTGTTAAAAGTTAGAGAAATCTGGATCTGAGGGTTCAATTTTGTTCATTTGCAGTATGATCATATTTTTTTTCCTCAGATTTCTGATATTTTTATTTATTTATTTTTGCCAGTTTTGTAGTCCTGCTGAAGAGAATTACATAGTTAGCAGAGTTACCCTTAAAGAACATTTGGGCTCAACTCATGTCATTCCATGAGGGAGCTTCCCTGATAGCTCAGCCAATAAAGAATCTTCTTGCAGTGCTGGAGACCTGGGTTCGATTTCTGGGTTGGGAAGATTTTCTGGAGATGGGAATGTCAACCCACTCCAGTATCCTCGCCTGGAGAATCCCATGGACAGAGAGACTTGCAGGCTACAGTCCATGGGGTCTCAAGAGTCGGACATGACTGAGCGACTAAACCACCACCACCATGTTATTCCAACCCATTGTATTTTTTGGTTTTCATTTCAGAGGACAGATTATTAAGTCATTTAAGTGAGTTTGCACACGTGGGAATACTGAATCGTTATAGTGGGGTACCCAGTGGTTGAACTTGGTAATATATTTAGCAAGTGATTATATTTTTCTACTGTTATTAAGAATCAGACCCAGTGTATTCACTGCTGTACTACTCTACCTCTCTTGACAGAGTAGGCACTGATATTTGTTGAATGAATAAGAGTAAATAAAACCTAATGGTGAAGGGTGATGTGGAGTTAAGTAAAGTTATTGCAGAAAATACTACAGGTAAATTGAGGGATGCAGTAGAGCCGGATCTAATGCCTGATGATCAGAGGGTGGAGCTGATGTAATAATAATGAAATAAAGTGCACAGTAAGTGTAATGCTCTTGAGTCATCCCCAAGCCCACGCCCCCACCTCTGTCTGTAGAAAAATTATCTTTAACAAAACTGGTCCTTGCTGCCAAAAAGGTTGGGGACCTTTGCAGTAGACTACGGTGGAAAGAGTACTGAATCAAGAATCAGAAAATCCGAGTTCTAATTGCAGATCTGAAGGTGAATAGCCATGTGACCTTATATAAGTTTCTGGACCTTGTTTCCTTGTGGGGTAAAAGGGGGACTCATAATAACCACTTCCTCATAATTCATAGGTTTTTGAGGGAATAAAATGAAAGATTGTTATAAAATGCTGTGCAAATGTAAATGTACGAAGTCAAGGTTTTTTTTTTTTCACCTCCCACTTGCCTAGTACAGTGCCTTGAACAGTATTAACACAGATTCAGACTTCCTCTCTTAATACTGAAAAGTAGGCTAAGAAGCAGAGTTAGGATTGATCCTTGGAGTGCTTACAGAGTGTTGAGGGTAGAAGGAGGAAGGAAAACTTACGAAAGAGAAGCAAAAGAACCAGGGAGGAAAAAGAATCAAGCAAGTATAGCCCTCTACTTTCCGGACATGCTTTTCACTAAGCTTTTTTTATGCTGTTTGGGAAGAGGATAGAATGCTCAGGAAGTAACTTTTGACCTAATTTTCTTAACTCTGCCTCTTCAAATAAGAATGTGAGGATGAGGAGAAGTTCTTTTTGAGAGCTTAAAATTAAAGATCTCCGCTTAGTTTGAGTACTTAAGTTTTGCTTTTCTATAATAACTAGGAATGACTTGCCATGAAAACATTGAAGGTGCAGCCATTCTTAACCTGTTGCTTAGCAACTACCACCAGACTGTAAGCCCTGGGAGGTGTGAAGGCAGGGAATTCCTTTTGCTTGCCATCATAGCCACACAGCAGAAATCCATGAGCCAACAAAGAGTGTGGATGAGGAGTCATAATCAGGTTGGTTCTTTCTTTCTTTCTTTTTTAATTTTTATCTATTTATTTGGCGGCCCCAGTCTTAGTTGAGACACGTGGCTCTTTTAGTTGCGGCATGTGGGATCTAGTTCCCTTGACCAGGGATTCAACTTGGGTCCCTTGCATTGGTGTGAGAAGTCTTAGCCACTGGGCCACAAGGAAAGTCCCAGATTGGCCATTTCTTTCCTTTTTAAAACCAACTTTTAAAAACACTTGTTTTTGGCTGTGCTGGGTTTTTGTTGCTGCGTGAGTGTTTCTCTGGCTGTAGAGAGTAGGGTCTGCTGTCCAGGCGCGGTGCGCAGGCTGCTCACGGCGGCGATTCTCCTGTGGAGCGTGGGGTCTGGAGCGTGGGCTTCTAGTTGTGGCGCACGGGCTTAGTTGCTCTGTGTCATGTGGGACCTTCTCGGATCAGGGACTGAACCCGTGTCTCCGGCACTGGCAGCCGGATTCTTCACCACTGAGCCACCAGGGATGCCCCAGATTGGTTATTTCTGACGAAATTGTTTTTAAATTGAGATTGTTGTTAGGGAATGGCTAATATATTTTTGATGATGCGGTACACATATATTCGATTTCCAGGAACAGCTTACCTGAAGATAATCTAAAATGTGGTACTTTTACTACATACACCAAGCAGGAAAATAATCTCTTTTGTCCCAGAAAGATCATCTGCATGTGTTAAAGTATTGTTTAGTAAGGTACATAAATCTTATTGCCAGTGATCATATGTTGATTTATTTTTGGTGGGTGGGTATTAGTGGACTGATTATCTAACTTCTCTTTAGTACATTTTATAAAAATATGTTCTTATATTTTTAGGAGGCAAATTTATATTTATAGGAGGCAAAATTAAATCATTTAATTATGTGAAACACCGTGCTTTTGGAAACGTGGACATTTTTTAGAGGGTGGAATTTGAAAGTAATAGTTAAAATCCAGTTTTTGAATAATATATTGTTGTTAGTTACCTGTTCTAACCTCTTACTGTAAATCTGTGTTGTTTAGAGAAGGCAATGGCACCCCACTCCAGTACTCTTGCCTGGAAAATCCCATGGATTGAGGAGCCTGGTAGGCTGCAGTCCATGGGGTCGCTAAGAGTTGGACACAACTGAGCGACTTCACTTTGACTTTTTACTTTCATGCATTGGAGAAGGAAATGGCAACCCACTCCAGTGTTCTTGCCTGGAGATTCCCAGGGACGGGGGAGCCTGGTAGGCTTCCCTCTATGGGGTCGCACAAAGTCAGACACGACTGAAGTGACTTAGCAGTATCATTAGCCATATGTGGCTACTTTTATTTTAATTTAAATTAATTCAAATGAAATGAAATTAAAAGTTTCATTCTTCAGTTGCCATAGCCATATTTCCTGCCCTTAGGAGCCACATGTGCATGTGGCCAGGGGCTACTGTGTTGAACAGTGGCAATAGGGGATATTTCCTTCCATCATCAGAGAAAGTGCTGTTGGACAGCATTGTTCTCAATTAATGAAAATGGCTAAGAGATTTCACCAAATTTTATATCCTGAAAGTTGGAGAGTAGAGTGGCAAGAAAATTGGAAACCTTTTCTTTTGGAATTGTTTTGTGGGATCTTTCAAGCTACTTAAATTCTCTAGTAAGAGAAAGATAACTTAAGTCATGGAGTTCTTGTGTCTCCATATTCGCTGTCTACTACAGCCAGGCCAGACAGAATTATCCTCATTCTATAGAGCCCTCAAGCCTGTGAGTGGAGGAACTGTCATTTGAACCCAAGTCTGTGTGACTTCAGTATACGTTTGTTTTTGTTTTGGACCTTAGGAGTAGTGTAGTGTTGAATTGATCATAATCTCCAGTTATAGTTTTGTCACCTGGCATCAAAGACTTTTCTTCCTCTCATCCGCAGGCACTGTTTTAATATTTTTGATGTATTTTTTTGTTTGTTTCTGCAGAATACATATTGTAGCATCAAGTTTATGACTTTTATATTGCATAGAAGATATTATGTATCTAATAGGAGATTTTCCCCACTCTACAATGCATTTGATGATTTACCCAGCCTGCTTTTTGTACACTTTGTGAGGAATTCTTTGTACATGGTGTTAGACTTTTTGGCTTTTGTCATTAGAGAAGTCTGAAAGAATCCAACCCCCACCCTCCCTGCTCAGGCAATAATGATAGGATTGTCAGTGAGTGATATGTATACTTTTTTTTTAAACAGTTTACTTTTGTTTTCTTTTTCACCATTAGGAGATAAGTGATTACTTCTAACAGATATTGGTGTATCTGAGCATTGTGGCTGGTTTTTTTTTTTTTTTAAATATGAAATCTTTATTAAGCTAATTATAGATTTATATATGGGTATGAGAAATAATACAGAAAAAATGACAAATAAAAAAGAAGAAATAATACAGAGCTGTCCCTTTGTATAAGGTGCAGCTGCCTTTTTATGCTTCTGATTTATATGTAGACTGGAAAGGGGGATAGATGAGCTGTTAGAAAGTTTCATTCTTCAGTTGCCATAGCCATATTTCCTGCCCTTAGGAGCCACATGTGCATGTGGCCAGGGGCTACTGTGTTGAACAGTGGCAATAGGGGATATTTCTTCCATCATCAGAGAAAGTGCTGTTGGACAGCATTGTTCTCAATTAATGAAAATGGCTAAGAGATTTCACCAAATTTTATATCCTGAAAGTTGGAGAGTAGAGTGGCAAGAAAATTGGAAACCTTTTCTTTTGGAATTGTTTTGTGGGATCTTTCAAGCTACTTAAATTCTCTAGTAAGAGAAAGATAACTTAAGTCATGGAGTTCTTGTGTCTCCATATTCGCTGTCTACTACAGCCAGGCCAGACAGAATTATCCTCATTCTATAGAGCCCTCAAGCCTGTGAGTGGAGGAACTGTCATTTGAACCCAAGTCTGTGTGACTTCAGTATACGTTTGTTTTTGTTTTGGACCTTAGGAGTAGTGTAGTGTTGAATTGATCATAATCTCCAGTTATAGTTTTGTCACCTGGCATCAAAGACTTTTCTTCCTCTCATCCGCAGGCACTGTTTTAATATTTTTGATGTATTTTTTTGTTTGTTTCTGCAGAATACATATTGTAGCATCAAGTTTATGACTTTTATATTGCATAGAAGATATTATGTATCTAATAGGAGATTTTCCCCACTCTACAATGCATTTGATGATTTACCCAGCCTGCTTTTTGTACACTTTGTGAGGAATTCTTTGTACATGGTGTTAGACTTTTTGGCTTTTGTCATTAGAGAAGTCTGAAAGAATCCAACCCCCACCCTCCCTGCTCAGGCAATAATGATAGGATTGTCAGTGAGTGATATGTATACTTTTTTTTTAAACAGTTTACTTTTGTTTTCTTTTTCACCATTAGGAGATAAGTGATTACTTCTAACAGATATTGGTGTATCTGAGCATTGTGGCTGGTTTTTTTTTTTTTTAAATATGAAATCTTTATTAAGCTAATTATAGATTTATATATGGGTATGAGAAATAATACAGAAAAAATGAAAAATAAAAAAGAAGAAATAATACAGAGCTGTCCCTTTGTATAAGGTGCAGCTGCCTTTTTATGCTTCTGATTTATATGTAGACTGGAAAGGGGGATAGTGAGCTGTTAGAATTATGTCGAGGAAGAGTGAAAGGATGAGGCTTTCTCTTGTGAATGTAATAGTGCATGAACATTAGCATGTGGACTTTATTTTAGTTGCCTTTTTGTTTAATTTTTTAGTATGTGTTTCAAATAGTGAAGTTATTTAACTGAGTTTTGTGAAAATGATAGAATATGATATTTCTTTCAGCAAATTGAATTTTTTATACAAATGCTGTTGAAAGTAATCATGCAAGTGTAAAATAGTTAGTTTTGATAATGATGAGATATTTCTGTGTTTTCTTTGTTTTAGGTTGTTTCACGAAGAAATCCAGAGGATGTCCAGGAGGTAACATGTTTATCCATATGAAAATTTTATTTTATGCATTTTGACAAAAATTTAATTAAATGCTTCATTGAGGAAGCAGTTGTTTGTATGTCAGTCTTTGTATGTTTGGAAATTGTCTTGAATTCACTGAACAGTAACGGAAGTATCTTATTTCAGACCTATTAGGTAAATGTTAAGTTTCAGTAGATGTTAAGATATAGGAATTATAGTGCCATTTAATAATATGATAACTTTTCTGATAATTGCCACTCATAAGATTTCAGTACTAGTTAAGGGCCCCTATTGATTTGAAAATTATAATGCCTGTATGGTAAAGAAAAAAAAATAAAAAGAGTATTTGGTAACTTGCATTAATTTTAAAGAGCATAATAAATTATGGGTTTCTCTGTACTTCCATTTGTTTTTATTGGCATAGAATTGCTTTACAGTGTGTGTTATTCTCTGCTGCACAACAAAGTGAAGCAGCTGTATGTGTACATATATCCCTTCTCTCCCGAACCTCCTTCTCTACTTCATTTGTATATTGAGTTGGCGTGTTGACATCCTGGAAAATTGCTTTTTAGAGTTTTGTATTTAGTTCTTTTGCAGACTAATTCCTTCTTTTTAAAATGATACCAGCTTGTTATAGTTTTGCTTAGAACTGTAGAATTCTCCATTTGTAATTACTTTGTCCTTGTTATATACCTTTAGGAATCCTAACTGAGGAGTTAACGTCTTTTAACATTTTAAAGTTTACTTTCATTTTGGTCCTTGCTTATTTATAGTAGGACTAGAAGGATATATATAGTCTATATATATTTTATTTTCTTCCTATTAAAGTGTTTAAAACAGATGCTATAATTTGTTATGTCTTTATTCTGCAAAACTTTTTTTTCCTAATTGCATTTTAATGTCTTTGGGTGGGCTATGTATTATCTATTTAACCACAAGCCCCACTTATTCCCTACCAAACATACCTGTCTTGATTCATAGATTTAAATTGATTGGTCTGATTGGTTTGAATATGTTTCAATAATATTTTAACTTTTATGTATTACTGTTTCTTGCTATATCTAATCTGGTACTTGTTTTTGTCCTGTTGTTAAAGACTTAAAAAAAAAAAATTCGATAAAAGACACATTTTAAAAAGATTCCATACTGTTTTCCTTAGGGGTTTTAACCTCACTCCCTGCCCCCCTGATAGCCAGGAAGAAAATATTGTTATTTTGGAAGAAAAGGCTAAGTCTGTATTTATATATATCTATGTATATCTATATTCTTTCAAAATGGCATTGAAAATAACTTGTACCTTTGATTAAGAGAGTACTCTTCCTATTTAAGTGTCAGTTCATTAGTATGAACTATTCCTTAGAATTCTGTTAATTCTGTTGAATTAATAGTCAATACCAAAAAAAAATAGTCAATACCAGGCTTTTCTGCTTCTGAAAACTTTTATCTGTTAGAACTGAAAGTGGGTGTTTCCTTTGAATACAGTGTCTGATTGCTGTGCTCTAGTTTGTAGCTTGATGTTCCCCTTTTCCAGGGAGAATCCTGAGCCAACCTATCCATGAACATACTCTCTGCCATTTCCTTAATCCTTTTTTGGGGAAAACTCTTTTATAATAACAACTGTTGGTGAACCATTCATCAGAAACTCTTGTAAGTGTGCTTTAGTTAGATGATTGCATGGTCCTTTGTTAAAAATGGTATAAAATCTTAAGAATGTCTTCTGTCTAGCTGACTTCTTGAAGGATAGAATAACTTTGAAGTTATAACAACATTTTTTAGCTTCCCATGTATTATTTCATTTAAACATTGAAATTCTTACTTAAGGAATTTACTACGTAGAATTTGTTTCCATTTCCTTTCTTCTCACTTTCTTTCTCTGTTAACTGATTCACTTAGAATTTACTTATGCTTCACCAGAGCTGTTGAAGATCAGTAGATGTACTGTTTGTCTAATCAAATATAGGACAAATAATATGCTATCTTTAGAAGATTGGGGAGATTAGCTCTTTTTCTCAGCCACACACACGCACCTTGGCACATGGTACCAGATAGTTTTGTTCCTGAGTAGGCCAGAATACTTGCATGAGTCAGTAATTGAAAATTATCCAGGATGGTTTTCCTTTTTATCTTTTAAACATTCCCGCCAAGACAGCAACAGTTAATGTGACCTTTTGTTCAGCAGGTTCTCTAGAGCACGCACACTATAGGATGTAAAGAGTGAGGCAGAGATGCGTCCTTCACTCCCCACCTTTAAAAAAGAAGTAGCCTCTAGCTCTGTGCATCTCTGTTTCACTGGGGAAATCTGGGAAAGGAGAACCAAAATAGAACTGTCTGTGTATTGTGTCCGAAGTTAAGTCATTTCATAAATAACACAGTTTTAGAAAAACTATTTGAGCACATTCAGAAATGTGTCAGGGGAAAGAAAAAGCTCTTTAAAAGAGGAGGAAAGAAAATTCATAAGCAGGTAGTATGGTGGTGACATTGCAGGAAAATTGGATCCAGCAAGTTTTAAACATTATATGAGAGTAAAAAGAAGAAAGTTAATTGAGTGGTTTTGTAAAAGTTCTAAAGTTTTTTTTTGTATTGTTAAGAGAAATTATCTGTATAGAAAGCATTCATTTTATGTAAGAAATATCTAAGGAAATGTTTTTAATGAAAATTAAGCTTTTCTTTGTAGTCTGATTGTCACTGAATTTTAATTGAAGAATATTTAATTGAGAAATTTTATGCAGAACTAACTTTAATGAATAGGATATTTCTACAGAGTTGATTCAGTAGAGTAGTAAGTTATTATAGCTTTTTTTCCTAATAGGAAAGAATTGATTATTAGAGAAAATATTTTTTTTGCATGTATCTTTTGGCTACTTTGTATAGTCCAGTTCCAGACATCGATCCTTGCTGATATAGTGGAGGTGTGCTTTTGTTCACTTTTCCGTTTTGAAGATTTTTAGAAATGTCCAAGCTTAAAAGGAGTAAGAAGGAAAGGAGGCAGTGGCTTGTGACATTTGAAGATGTTTTGGTTTCCTGCATTTTTTGAGGGTTTTTATTTGCTCTTGGGTATTTCACTTCTGTAGTGTTGAGAATATGTGAGTGAGCATGTGAATGAATAAATTAGGACATAATGAAAAAACACAGATTTCCTAATTTTTGCTCTGAAAGACTATCTGCTGGTTTATGTGCCATGGCATTATTATCATTATTGTGACTAAATTATTAACTTTTGCCCCTTAAGTTGCCCTGATTTTATTTCACAGTGACCCTAACTGGAATACAAATTTTATCTACAGATTTGTTTCCATGAGCTGTGGTCTTTTGAATAGCTCTCATGTCTAATTTATAATAGCTTTAAGGATTGTGCTTCCCTCAGGTAAAATTATTGTCAGAAGCCCACCACTCGTTTTGCCCTTAAGCCCTTGGCAGATGTGGTACCACCGTAATTTGATCTATTTAAAAAATATGAAATAGCACTATGTTCCCATGACCAGAATTATGTTAATGTATCAAGATTATAAAATGAGGGAAGCAAAATATGAAAATCTAAAAATCACTGATAATCTCAGTGTCCTGAGGCCTCTTACTTTCCAAGTGTTGGCTTGACTCTCTCGGTTCCTCTTACTCTGTCTTCTGCTGGAACTGTGCATGCTCACTATCTGCATCTGTCTTGCTCGTTTCCATCTCATATGAAACCTCTTCTTCCAGGTGTCCCGTCTCCTGGCACAGCTGAGCTTCTTCAGTACTGACTTTGTCTTTGGTTTCCTCTTCTTTTACTTCTGGCTGACCCCCATCATTCGGCCGTTTAGACTCCTCATCTTGTAACAAATGCTGAAAATCTTTTCTGAGTTATTTCTACCTCTCTTCTCCCCAGTTACTACATCTTATTTTTAGTTCTTGCTCTTGAACTCCCAACCTGTCTGTTGGATATATTTGATTAGACGTAGCCTCACATGCACCTAAATAAAATATATCTAAAACTGAGCTTCATTCTTATCTCATCACAGCTTTTTCTCCTTGGCTCTTCACCTTTGGGAATATAGCACCACCATTTATCCAGTTGTAAAAGCCAAAATTTTAGTAATTATATTTGGCCTTTCCCTGTCCTTTTAAAATACTTCATTCCTGACCGCTTCTCTCTCCCTCTCTTTTTGTTTTTTTCTGGCCATTACTTCCTTCAATGTGCTCACCCGAGTTGACACTGTGTAGGTGCTCCTTCCACAACACCCTTTCAGCACAATCATGCCGTCTTCTGATATGTTACTGTGTTGGCTTATTCTTCCTAATTTGACAGAGAACTCTTTAAAGGAGGGACTGTGTTTCTTATTTTTTCGTCCTTTGTGCCAACACAGTGCCTAGCATAAAGTGTGCTCATGAAAATATTTGCTTTGTTGACTATTTTTGTTGTTGAGTAAATGAATAAAAAGGGCTTCCCAGGTGGATCAGTGGTAAAGAATCTGCCTGCCAGTGCAGGAGACACAGGAAATGTGGGTTTGATCCCTGGGTCGGGAAGATCCCCTGGAGAAGGAAATGGTAACCCACTCCAGTATTCTTACCTGAAAAACTCCATGGGCCGAGGAGCCTGGCAGGCTACAGTCATGGGGTCACAAAGAGCTGGGCACACTGAGTGCCTGAGCACGAACACATACGAATGGCAAAAGGAAAGCTCAGGGGCAGTTTGTTTAAATTAATTCCTATTGTCTGACTAGTCTCCTAGGATTGAAAGCAAGTCTCTTATATGAAAAGCAGCACATTTAGTAATCATAATAGAATTTTTGATACCATCACAGAATTTTGCAAAGAATTTCTTATATGACATTTAGTAATCATAATGGAATTTTTGATAGCATGACAGAATTTTGCAAAGGATTTCTTATATGCAGTGAGTGGATTTTTGGACAGGTCTTTTAAATCACACATGGTTACCTGTTGGGCCTAATATTTGCTTATTAGTATTACACTATTGAGTTTGTTAGAAGTTAGATAATTAGATTTTTCAGAAGTAAAGGCCCCAATATACTAGGTAATGGAATTTAAAACTCAATTTTACCCTATGAGACAGGTCTGGATCAGTGTTAAGACCGTATGTTTAATTCTTTTTCTTTATTAAGTTTTTTTTTTTTTCCCTTTTGATTTAATCTAAATAAGTTTAGACAATAATTTAAACTAATGAAGGTGGCTTACTTTTATGTGTTATATAATCTAAATGATTGATAGTTTGTTTTTGAAATATCCTAATTTTAGTGATGTTCTGATCAGGATTTACCTTGCCTCTAGAAATCTTATTACTATGTTAACTGAGATTCTATGAAATGCGAAAGTTTAGGTTAATTGCTTGCTACAAAGCTATTTCTTCTTCAGTATTTTTCAGATTATTTATCTTTTAAGGCAAATGCTGAGTATGTTCTTTATGTTTAAATTTGTTTAAATTATTTTGTGTTTGTAAACATGCTGTTTCTGAGATGAATATATTTTGACATCTAACTCATTTCCAGGGCAATTTTAATTAATGTTTGAAGAGGTTAAGTGACGTTTTGTGTAGTGTAGACCTTTTTTGTACTAGATTGAATATTTTTCTAATATGAAGAAAACAGTGCTTTCTTAAAATGAAATTTAAGAACCAAAGCAGTTGGAGGGAGAATTGCTGCTTTGTATTTTTAAAGCAAATATTATTAGTTGATTTCAGACAGTTAACTGCACTGGTTAGAACATTGTTTGCCTTTGCATGACAGTTTTGAGCACTTTAATGAAAATCTTTTTTTCTTATTCAGATATATGAACCTAAATGGTTTGACTGTGAGATACACATTTAATTTTCTTCTCTCTTTAGATAATCGTGTGGAAGAGATACAGTGACTTTAAGAAATTGCACAAAGAACTATGGCAAATTCACAAAAACTTATTTCGACATTCAGAATTATTTCCTCCATTTGCTAAAGGAATAGTGTTTGGTAAGTGATTATTTTGAAATTGTGATTTTGAAAAGTGATGACCAGCTAATTATGTATATACACTGAACACTAAAACAGTGTATAATGAAGTCAGAAGCCCCTTATTAAGAACTGCTATTATGTCGCAAGCTCTTGAAGTTGTTTTCTCATGTTTTTTTTTAAATATAGGAGATTCATATTTTATTTCTTCAGTGATGTATTTGCAGTTGGACATAAATTAAAGGCCTGCTTGCACACCAAAAGCAGTGTTAGGTGGTTCAGTCAAAGAGGTGAGACCGCTGACTGATGCACATGAGAAGCATCCATGCCTTGAGCCAGGTTTTGGGATTTTGCCAGTATTGAGTTCCTCAGTAATTTCGTCAGTATCCTTAGGTGTCAGACTCTCATAGTAGCTGTCGTTTATTTGAACCATTGGTGCGTTTACACAGCCTTCTAAACATTCCACATCTGTAAGAGTGAAAATTTGTTCAGGTGTAGCCTCCCCAGCCTTTATTCCAGGACTTTTTCTGAATGGCCTCCAGTGTGCTGTCCGTTTCAAAGCATGCAGGGCATAGTAGTGCAGGCTTGAATATGATACTTAACAACTGGTCCCATCACTTCATGGGAAATAGATGGGGAAACAGTGGAAACAGTGTCAGATTTTATTTTTTTGGGGCTCCAGAATCACGGCAGATGGTGATTGCAGCCATGAAATTAAAAAACCTTTCTTCTTTCCTTGGAAAAAAGTTACCAACCTAAATAGCATATTCAAAAGCAGAGACATTACTTTGCTGACTAAGGTCCATCTAGTCAAGGCTATGGTTTTTCCTGTGGTCATGTATGGATGTGAGAGTTGGACTATGAAGAAGGCTGAGCGTCGAAGAATTGATGCTTTTGAAATGTGGTGTTGGAGAAGACTCTTGAGAGTCCCTTGGACTGCAAGGAGATCCAACCAGTCCATTCTGAAGGAGATCAACCCTGGGATTTCTTTGGAAGGAATGATGCTGAAGCTGAAACTCCAGTACTTTGGCCACCTCATGCGAAGATTTTACTCATTGGAAAAGGGCTCTGATGCTGGGAGAGATTGTGGGCAGGAGGAGAAGGGGACGACCGAGGATGAGATGGCTGGATGACATTACCGACGCAATGGACATGAGTCTGAGTGAACCCCGGGAGTTGGTGATGAACAGGGAGGCCTGGCGTGCTGAGATTCATGGGGTTGCAAAGAGTCAGACACAACTGAGCGACTGAACCGAACTGAACTGAACAACTGGCTTTGGATTGTACATTGTATCAAAAATTACTGCTTCATATACTTTCATTGAAGATAATTGCAGAACTTCTGTAACCTTTTTCATGTAGAGAGGGGCAGCCATCCATTCTGTCTGGGCTAAATCCAGAAGTGGAAGCACAGCTACTGCCTTATGCTCTGCTTGGTAGTTTTTCTTTTCTTTTCTTTTCTTTTTTTTTTTTTATAGTTGCTTCTGTCCTCTTAGAATTTTCTGATATGAAATCAAATGGAGTCTCTGGGTTATTCTCAAGAGTATCTCTGTGCACAAATAAGGCTCCTCCAGCTCCATTTTGCACAGCTATCTTATGCAGATTCCTTATACATCTTCCCCTCTGGGTGGTGAGGCTAGCTTTGCAGGCTCAAATGCCACAGAGAGGAACATGACAGGCTAGACGTCAGTCCTTTTGGGTCACTTGTTTTTTCATGTTCTTGCTGTGGTTTTGTTAACTCAGAGTGCATTTACTCCCCTTTCATGAAAAAACGGCACCAGAACGACAGCTCAGACTCTAACCAGTCAAGCAAATAGAAAAACCCTGTGGGAAAATAAGGGTGACATTGACTTATTCTTGCATAGCTGCCCCTCAGTGTCTCTGGGGGACCAGTTCCAGGACCCCCTGTGGGTACCAGAGTCTGGATGCTCAAGTTCCTTGTCTGGTGTAGTGCAGTCGACCTTTGGAATCTGCAGGTTCCTCATCTATGGATTCAACCAACTATGGATCAGCACCTCATATAAGTAAAATCATATAGTATTTGTCCTTTTGTGGCTGGCATATTTCACTTAGCATCATTGTTCAAGATTTATCCATGTGGTATTAGAATTCTAATCCACGTATTAGAATTTCCTTCTTATGTCTGAATCTAGCCCCTTGGGTGTGTATACACTGTTTTATTTTTTCATCCGTCAGTGAACACGTGGGTTGCTTTTCCTTTGGCTATTAAAAATGCTGCTCGGTATTGGACTTCACTGTGGTCCAGGGTTAATACTGTGTTCCAGTGCAGGTTACAGGTTTGATCCCTGGGTGGGGAGCTGGGATCCCACATGCCTTGCAGCCAAAAACCAAAACATAAAACAAAAACAGTATGGTAAAATCTAGAACAGAAACGTGATACATAATAAAGAGGAAACTGAGCAAAACATCGCAAAACCACTAAACTAAAATGTAGAAACAAAAAAAATGGGGCAACCAGAAAATGATAAACAAATGGCAGTACTAAGTCTTCAAACGTCAGTAATCACCCCAGATGTAAATAGGTTGAATTCACTCAAAAGAAATAGAATGACCAGATGGATTAAAAACTGTTGTTGCCTTTAGGATACTCAGCTCAGCTCTAAAGACAAAGAAAGGCTCAGTGTGAAGGGATGGAAGATGATACTCCAAGCAAATGTCAGCCAGAAGAAAGCACGTGTTCATTTCAGTTCAGTCGATCAGTTGTGTCCAACTCTTTGGAACACCATAAATCAGGTGATGACAGGCCTCCCTGTCATCACCAACTCCCGGAGTCCACCCAAACCCATGTCCATTGAGTCAGTGATGCCATCTAACCATCTCATCCTCTGTCGTCTCCTTCTTCTCCTGCCCTCAGTCTTTCCCAGCATCAGGGTCTTTTCCAGTGAGTCGACTCTTTGCATGAGGTGGCCAAAGTATTGGAGTTTCAGCTTCAACATCAGTCCTTCCAATGAACACCCAGGACTGATCTCCTTTAGGATGGACTGGTTGGATCTCCTTGCAGTCCAAAGGACTCTCAAGAATCTTTTCCAACACCACAGTTCAAAAGCATCAATTATTCTGCACTCAGCTTTCTTTACAGTCTAACTCTCACATCCATTCATGACTACTGGGAAAACCATAGCCTTGACTAGAAGGACCTTTGTTGACAAAGTAATATCTCTGCTTTTTAATATGCTATCTAGGTTGGTCATTACTTTCCTTCCAAGGAGTAAGTGTCTTTTAATTTCTTGGCTGCAATCACCATCTGCAGAAAAATAGGCTTAAAGCCAAAAAAATTACAAGAGACGAAAATGAATGTTATATAATGATAAAGGGGACTGTCCATTAAGAAGACATGACTCATTAATATGCATATATACATCTGACATAGCACCGAAATATATGAAACAATTATTAACAGTCCTAAAGGAAGAGATTGACAGCAACACAATAATACTAGGGGACTTGAACATCCCACTTACATCAATGGATAGATCTAGACAGAAAGTCAACAAGGAAACATGGACCTTAAATGAAATATTAGACCATTCTTACAGATATATATAGAATATTCCATTCAAAAGCAACGGATACACATTTTTCTCAAGGGTACATGAATTGTTTTCAAGGATAGACTGTATGTTGGGACACAAGTCTCTTTAAGAAAATTGGCCAGGGACTTCCCTGGTGGTCCAGTGGTTAAGAATCCGCCTTCTAATGCAGGGGATGTGAGTTCAGTCCCTGGTTGGTGAACTAAGAGCCCACATGCCGTGGGACAACTAACCCTGGCACCGCGAGTAGAGAGCCTGCATGTTGCCACTACTGCACTGCAATGAAAAGATCCTACATGCTGCAACCAAGACCTGATACAGCAAACAAATAAATTTCTTAAAAAAAGATCAAACTATAAGAAATATCATAAGTATTGGTCAATGAAGAAATCAAAAGAGAAATAAAAAATGCATGAAGACAAATGAAAATGGAAATATGACATACCAAAATCTATGGGATGCAGCAAAAACGCAATTCTAAGACAGAAGTTTATAGCAGTATAGGCCTTCTTTAAGTAACTAGAAAATCTCCAGTAATCTAACCTTAAACTAGAGAAACTAGAAGAAAAGAACAAGTGAAGTATAGAGTCACTTGAAGGAAGGACATAAGAAAAGTCACAGTGGAAGTAAATGAAATACAGATTTAAAAGACAGTAGAGAAGATCAACGAAACTAAGAGCTGGTCTTTGAAAAGGTAAACAAAATTGACAGACCTTATGCTAGCCTCACTAAGAGAGGTTCAGATAAAATCAGAAATGGAAAGAAGTGAAGTTACAATGAATACTACGGAAATACAAAGGATTATAAGAGACTACTGTGAATGAATATCC
Organism: Madoqua kirkii; assembly: GCA_006408675.1. Taxonomy (NCBI): domain Eukaryota; kingdom Metazoa; phylum Chordata; class Mammalia; order Artiodactyla; family Bovidae; genus Madoqua; species Madoqua kirkii. The sequence goes on from SJYC01059724.1 coordinate 96,004, forward strand.
AACCAACTTGGACTGTCTATAAGAATTGGATAAATTCTAAGAATCATTCAACCTTTCATGTCTGAAACAGGAAGTATAAAATCTGGATAGACTGATCACTGGTAAAGAGATTGAAACTAAAACAGACAAACAAACCTCCCTAAAACGTAAGTCCAGGACCACATGGCTTCAACAGTGAATTCCATGAATCTTTCAAAGATTTAATACCTGTTCTTCTGAAGCCCTTCCAAAAAATTGAGGCCATCATTACTTTGATACCAAAACCAGGTAAAGGTAACATGCAGAAAAGAAAATTACAGGCCAATATCTCTATCTTTTGCAATAGATGCAAAAGTCTTCAACAAAATATTAAGCAAATTGAATACATTGCGCTAGAAGGATCATAATGATGAAGTGGCATTCATTCCAGGGATATGAGGATGGTTCTGTATCTGAAAATCTATTAATACTCTACACCACATTAGTAAAATGGAAGATAAAAATCATATGGTCATTCCAATAGATGCAGAAGAAGCATTTGACAGATTTTAACATCTATTTGTGATAAACTTTGAATAAAATACAATTATTATAGAAGGAACATACCTAAACATGATAAAGGCCATATATGACAAATTGATAGTTAACATCATACTGAATGGTGAAAAACTGAAAGCTGACCTTTTATCGGTGAGATCAAGATGCCCACTTTTATTCAGCATAGTATTGGAAGTCCTAGCTAGAGCTTTTAAGCAAGAAAAAGAAAAGACCTCTAAATTGGAAAGGAAGAAGTAAGACTCACTATTTGCAGGTGGCATGATTTTATATATAGAAACCCCTATAAACATTTCACCAAAAATCCATTAGAAATAATAAATGAATGTAGTAAAGTTGCAGATATGAAATCAGATACAAAACTGTTGCATTTTTATACCGTAATAAGAACTAACAGAAAGAGAAAACAACCCCATTTACATTCACATCAAAAAAAATAAGATACTCTGGAATAAACTTAACCGTGGAGGTGGAGACTTGTACACTGAAAGCATTGTTGAAGGAAATTAAACAAAACAGAAAGTAATGGAAAGGTAGCCCATGTTCATGGATTAGAAGAATTAACATTGTTAAAATGCCTATATTACCTAAAGCTATCCAGAGATTCAATCCTTGTCAAAAATCCCAACAACAGATTTCATAGAAATTGAACAAAAAGATCAAAAAATTTGTGTGGAATCACAAAAGATCTGGAATAGCTGAAGTAATCCTGAGGAAAATGACCAAACCAGGAGGTGCCACACTCACTAATTTCAAATTACATTGCAGAGGCCCCCCCCACCCCCAGAGGATGAAACGGCAGCCCACTCCAGGATTCTTGCCTCGAGAAGCCCATGGAGGATCCTGGTGGGCTCCAGTCCATGGGGTCACAGAGAGTCGGACACAACTGAAGCGACTTAGCATGCATGCACAAAGCTGTGCTAATCAAAATAGCATGTTCCAGAAAACAGACACACAGATCAGTGAAGCAGAACTGAGAGCCCAGAAATGAACTCACACATACATATGGATAACTGAGAAGATACCATGGAGAAAGGAAAGTCTCTCCATTAGTGTTGGGAAAAGTGAACGACCGTGTGCAAAAGAATAAACTGGCACGCTGTCTTATACCATACACAAAAATTAACTCAAAATGTACAAAAGATATGAATGTCACATCTGAAACCATGAAATCCTTAGAAGAAAACAGGCTGTACATTCTTTGATATTAGTCTTGACAGTAATTTTTTTAGATATGTCTCCTCAGGCAAAGGAAATAAAAGCAGAGATAAATGGGATGACATCAAACTAAAAAGCATCGGCACAGCAAATGAAACCATTAACAAAATGAAAAGACAACTTACTGAGTGGGAGAAGGTACTTGCAAATTATATACCTGTTAAGGGCTAATATTCGAAATATATGAAGAACTCCTCTAAGCCTGTTGGGCTACAGTCCACAGGGTCGCGAAGAGTCGGACACGACTGAGCGACTTCACTTTCACTTTTTCATGCAGACCTGTGTTCATTGCAACATTATTTATAATACCTAACATAAGGAAACAACCTAAATAGCGCTGATGGATGGACAAAGAAGATGTTTGTGTGTGTGTGTGTGTGTGTGTGTATGATATATACATATGCATATATACATACATATATATATATATACACATATATGCAATCAAATACTACTCAGTCATAAGAAACAATGAAATCTTGCCATCTACAGCAACATGAATGGACCTGGAGGGTATTATGTTAAGTGAAATAAGTCAAATGGAAAAAGACAAATATTGCATGATTTCACTCATGTGAAATCTAAACGAAATGAAATGGAACAAAAACAAACATGTTGATACAGATTGGTAGTTAATGGGGGGAAGAGTAGTGGGGATAGGGCAAAATGGTTAAAGGGGGTCAAGTGCATAGGGATGGATGGAAACTAGACTTTGGTGGTGAGCATGTCGTGGTGTATACAAAAGTAGAATTATAATGTTATATGTGAGAAACTTATAAATCAATGTTCAAATGGTTATAAACCTAAAAAAAAACCCACAAGAAAACACTGTAATTTTCTGCTCTGCACATCTTCTTCCCAGTTTTGCTTCTAGAGAAAACTGGCTTTTATCTATTTTATTTTTCAATTCTTGAATGTGTATTCTGTATCTATTATAGTAAATTTATATAGTTTTTTTCCTTCGTTCTTTGGTATAACAGCTTATGATGTGTCTATTTACTTTTTACTCTGGTAGGTAAGATTTTGACTTACCTGTTCCCCTGTATTATTACATAATATTTTTAGTTCTTCTGTTGACCATGTCTCTATTTCTTTGTTCCATAACTATGGACAGTACCATTTGTCTCTGTCAGATGAATCTAAGAGTGTATTTATCCTCTCTTTTGCCTCATAAGCTCCTTTTACCACTCAGCTTTTGAAACTTGTATGCTTATTTTAACATTTCTCAAAGCTGGTAATATTTATATTCTTTTCAGTAATCATAATTAAGATTCCATACTTAATCTGTAGAATGATTTTCAAATCTGGAATTTTAATCAACTTCATGTGTAATATTAGTACATTATGACTGTAAATATCGTTCATTAAACAGGTAACAATTATGTTTTGTTATCTTTAATTGTGATGACTACTGTGACAATGTAAGCTTTTAAAAACGTTTTACTTTGTATTGTAGTTTAATAGCAGGGGGGCTCAGCCATACACACACGTTATGACAGTGTGGTTTTAATGGGATCTGTTTTCCTTATACTACACCAGTAAATCCGATTCATGCTGTGTGATGGTTTGCTAAATATTTGGATCATACCTTTTGTGATAGACCGTCTCCAAGATGGCCATACGCAATCCTTCTCTCCTGCTGGTTACACATTTGTGTATTCCCTTCCCAGGAATCGACTGGGCTGTGTGACCAGTAGTGTAAAGAAAAGTGGTGGTGTGTCGTTTCTGAGGTTAGGTTATAAAAGTTGTGGCTTCTCTCTTGGGGATATTGTCTCTCTCTCTCTCATTACTTGCTCTGAGGGCTACCAGCTTTCATACTGTAAGGACACACACAGCCCACGATGAGGCCCACACTGAAAGAAGCAGAGGCCAACGCCAACACCCAGCAGCCATCTGAAACCTGGCACAATCATGTGGGTGAATTTAGGTGCAGATTTCTCCGGTCCCAGTAGACCTTTGAGACCACTGCAGCTCTGGCTGACTACTTGACTGCAGCCTCATGAGAGACACTGAGCTGGACACATCCTCGCCTCTTTGGGTTCCTGACTATCAGAGGCTGTGTGAGATAGTAATGTTTGTTATTGTAGGCTACCAAGTTTTGGGATAATTTTTTACATCGCAGTCAGTACTTTTTTTTTTTTTTTTTTAACCTGGAAGTTTGAGTGCTGTTATGACAAAATCCAAAAATGTGGAGAGTGGCTTTGGAATGAGCCATGGGCTTTGAGGAGAGTGTGAGGGCCTACACTGACTTGAGGAAGCTGTTTATAGAAGCCTCGTGGTCTTTGATAAGATTGCAGGTGAGGGCTTGCAGGAAAACGTGGTAAATGTTACTGGAACTTAGAGGAAGGGAGTGGGTCCTTCTTACATAGTTGGAGAAAGTTTAGCAACATGGTTGCATACAGAGATCTGGGAAGTAGGGGATGGTGCCATCCGAAGAGGGTAGTGCTGCTGGGAGATTTCCAACCAGAGTGTTTAATAAGTTTGGTGTGGTTTAAGAGAAATTAGAGGAAGGTTTGTTTTTGTGGAGGCTTAAAACAATAGAGCTTTATTTTATTTTTTTATAGTTTTGAAGTCCTGAAGTCTGAAGTGAGTATCATTGAGCAGAAATCAAGGTGTTAGCAGAGCCTAGAGCTTCTAGGGAAGAATATGTTCCTCGCCCCTTTCAGTTTCTGGTGACTGGGTGTGTTCCTTGACTTGTGCCAGCATCACTTCAGTCTTCAAGGCCCTCATCTTCAAACCTCTGTCTACTTCAGCGCTCCACTGCCTCCTCTGTGCGAAATCTCTCTCTGCCCCTCCTTAGAAGACATCTGTGATGGCGTTAGTGCCCATCCTGATAATCCAGGGTCATCTCTGCCTCTCAAGGTCCTTAATCACATCTGCACACACTCTTTGAATGAAGCATCATTTACAAGTTCCAGGAATTAGGACCTCGTGTCACTGGGGCCACCTTGAGACTATCACATATATTTGAGTTCCTCCTTTCCTCGCTCTCTCTCTATCCCTCTCTTTCTTCCTTTCTTTCAAAACTTTAAAGACCATGAATATATTCTACTCTTTTGGCATCCGTAGATTCTTGCACAAACCAGTGTTTACATCGTGGCTTCAATTCAGTTCAGTCACTCGATTGTGTCCGACTCTGTGACTCCGTGGACGCACACGCCCGGCCTCCCTGTCCATCACCAGCTCCCATCATGGCTTCATAATAATGATTTTCCAGTTCCAGCACCGCTTCCACCTTAGTGATTATCCTCCTTGTCTCTTTACTTGTGTGTCTTTGTAACTGTTCTTCTGTTTACCTGAGTCTGTGTTATCTATTTGTATAGCTGCATGTTTGGCCTGCCTGGTAGCGCAGATGGTAAAGAATCTGTCTACAGTGCAGGAGATCTGGGTTCTATCCCTGGGTTGGGAAGATCTCCTGGAGAAGGGAATGCTCCAGTGTTCTTGCCTGGACGAGAATCCCACAGACAGAGGAACCTGGAAGGCTGCATTCCATGGAGTCGCAGGGAGTCGGACACACTTTCTTTCAGGGTTCTAGACGCCCAGATTGTTCTAGCTTTGACCAGTAGGGCCCCTTTTACTTTGGCTTCTCTGTCCTTGAAGCTTTTCACCATCAAATGTTTTTGTGGTGGTTGTTTTTTTATAGCACTTACTACTTTTAAGGACAACAAGACGTTCATTGCTCATCTGTGAGTTTATACGCTCCAGCCTTGGAATCAGCCATCTCTTCACAGAGCCCTGGTTGCTTTTTGTGGGGAATGTTTTTAGAAACTATGTTAGTTAGCAATTTTTTGTATAAAATTAGCTCCAAATCCACCTTTTTTTTTCCCACCTTATTGGACCTACTTTTCCAACTGGCATGTATAAACTTAATCTTTCGAGGTGTTGGAGGGACCCTGTGGGGCATGTACATCTGCTCCTGCGTGCTCGGTGTTGCTGGTGGTGTGGATGTGTGTGGGCTTCACAGTGTTCTCACCCTCTAGCAGATTTTGTTGCTGGTTGCTCTCTAGGGCTCCCCTCCTTCCACCTGCCGCCTGCTGACACCACAGCAGAGTTTCCTGTTTGCAGTTCAGCCTGCAGTTCCCTGCCCAGTGCCTTTGGCCCTCCTGCTGCAGAGCAAGTGTCTGGGGCAGCCCAGCTGACTCTCAGCCAGTCTGCTGCAGCTGCCGTCTCCAGGGCCCCGAATCCAGCCTTGGGGAGCAGGCCCTCTTGCTAGGGCTGCCTTTGGTTCTTTCCCTCCATCCTAGGATATTCCTTACACTTCTCTTTTATTCCTTCTTAGTAGTTAATCCTGAGTAAATAGTTAGTAATTTTTTATAAGACTTTGCCTCTTCCAACTGCCTTGTGGATTCCACTTTTTGGCTGGACTCTGGCTGCTGCAGGGTCCTCTATTCTGGGCAGTAGATAAGCTCACTATCTGGGTGGTAGACAGGCTCACTGAAGCCTGTTCCAAGGCTCGCTCAGTTGCTGTAGTTGGGAAACAGTGCATTTATGTACATACATATTACAGCATACATTGTACATACTTTCATTCATGTGCAAATCTGTACATTTACATATATATATACACCTGCATGTGCTTATTTCAGAGTTGTTTATGATAGCTTTTGCCAAACAAATTTTTATATGTTCAGTTTTATTCCTGAATGCTCCTCCACTGTCTTTCTTGCCAAGATTTTATGGTTTTGGTCCTGATGAGAAAGGTTGTCCCATACCTACATTTGCTTGTAAGATGATTTTTATAGTTTAAAAAATTCTTTTTAATATCTGCGTGGAATTTATATTTAATGGGATATCAGATGATGCCCCATTTTAATTTTCTTTCAGATGGTTAGATATCTGTTGTCAGATCACTTATTCAATAATTTGTAGTTTTCCTAATGAAAACTTTGTTATACTTTTCATATGCATTGCCATTAAGAGTTTTTTTCTTTTGTGGCTGCTGCTGCTGCTGCTGCTGCTGCTGCTGCCAAGTCGCTTCAATCGTGTCCGACTCTGCGACCCCATAGACGGCAGCCCACCAGGCTCCCTCGTCCCCAGTATTCTCCAGGCAAGAACACTGGAGTGGGTTGCCATTTCCTTCTCCAATGCATGAAAGTGAAAAGTGAAAGGGAAGTTGCTCAGTCATGTTTGACTCTTAGCGACCCCATGGACTACAGCCCACCGGGCTCCTCCGTCCATGGGATTTTCCAGGCAAGAGTACTGGGGTGGGGTGCCATTGCCTTCTCCATCTTTTGTGGCATTTATTTGTCTATTCTTACATTAATTCTTGTTTCTATACCATGTTGATTTTGTATAATGGCTTTATAGAGTATATTCTGGTGCTAGCTGTATTTCTTATCAGCATTGAGGAAATGCTGCTTGCAAGGTCGTCTTGGAATACCTGGGGCTGTTACACTGCTTCTTCTTGGTTCCAGGAAGCCATGCCAATCATCCATTAGCCATTTATGCCTCTTAGCTTCAGGTCCGTTCCTTTTTTTTTTTTAATTGGCCTCACTGTGCAGTTTGTGGGATTTAGTTCCCCCATTTTAGTTCCACTGGACCCCCAGGGAATTCCCTTCAGGTCCTTCTTTCATTTCCTGTTCCACATTAATAGGCTGGACTCCTTAGGCGTTTCCCTTTACAGTGAGTATTGCAGTTAAGCTCCACTTAAACATATGCTTAACTGTAGGGAACACTGGCAGGGCACTCTGAGAGGGTCGAGTCTCCTCTCCCTCTTTGCAGTCTGCTGTGGACTGTTTTTCTTTTTGCTTTTGCTGCGCTGTTGCCAGAAGCATCTGCCTCAGCCTTACACCTGGAGCCCAGGCCCCTGATGAGCTTGTAGCCGCACTTAGTCCATGGCCGTCTAGCTAAGCACTGCACGGTCTCCAGGCCTGTTGGAGAGTGGGCTTCACACACTCTCTCTCTCTGTATCTGCCCCTCAGCTGCAGCCCGCTAGCACCCTGACCCCTCCGACAGGACACTAGCGCTCAGGCCTCGTTACCCTGCCGGCGAGCAGATTCTTGATGCTCCCCCTTCTGCATGCCAGTCTGACAGCTGTGGCCTGCCTTCCTTACCTCAGAAAGTCATCTCCTGGGGCCTTCCTGACCCTGACAGCGTGTTCCCCAGGCCTTGCATGACCTTGCTTTATGCGGGGGCTCCCAGCACTGTGACTCTCTTGTTGACCACCTGCCAGCCCTGTCCCTTCTGAAGTGTGGAGGGGGTCTTTCCTGGCAACTGTGGACCAGTCCGGGAAGCCCAGCAAATGTCTCCCAATCCAGTGGCTGTACCCATACCTTTTCCAAGAGGATCTGAGATCGAACCGTGGGGAGGGCTTCTCCTTTTCCAAGTTTTTTCTTCTTTGGATACCCTGGGATATTCATTAGGATTCTCTTTTCACTGTAGAGTTTCTATTTTTCCATTGTCGTGCTTAATAATTCTTTATATTAAATTTTTCCTGTTCCAGTTGCTGTGTGATTTTGATCTCTCGATTGAACCCTGCTGTCTGTCTTTGATTTTAGTAGAATTCTGGGTAACATGACGTTATCCTGGCTCTGTTGGCTCAGAGTTCTTGTGGCACAGGGATTTCTTCATTCTGATTTGATTGCAGGATCATAGTACTCCTGAGCTTCACATCTGCTTCCTCAGGATGTTCAGTAGGTTTTCACAGCTCCTTGAAATTTGGGTGCAAGATGCAGAGAATCTTGCATAGTATAGCAACATCAGTGACTATTATGTCAGAATAAAGGGGTCATTGAAAGCTTCTTGCTACAATTCTTTAATTTTAATAAATGCTAAATATTAACAATTTATGATATATGCTGACATTTCAAAATGTAAGTAATAGCATGAAGTATCTTGGATGCATAATTAGAAAGATAAAGAAACAATTGAGGGAAGTGGGCAACTGGTCACTCGCCGTAGAACCATTCATTACATTCTTGTACTCAGTGTTAGGGGATCCATGAACTCTTGTTATTGTAGGCTGTTAACCTCTGACTGCTTGCTTTTGGTCTTTGAGTCTAGACATCCCATTGGTTCTCCACATTTCTCTTGCTTTCTGTTTATAGTTACTATCCAAACTCTATGGTTCCTTCCTTTTTTTCATGACACCTGTCCTGTTTAAGGTTGTCAAGTTGTAGCTGGTTACATGCCGTGAACGTAAGACGCTATTACTAGAGTCGTCTACGATTAATTTCAAAAGACCCTTAATTATCTGGGGGTTTTATGAGCACATTTAATTCAAGAAACATTTTAGAAATGGGCACTGTTGTATACAGTGACTGGAGCCTCTGCCTTCTCAGAAATTTAGAGTCTCATAGTTGAAGCAAGCGTCATGATCCAGAAGTGCTTTAGGATGTGGCTTTCATCCGGTCAAGTTTTTAAGTCTTGGGATTCTCTACTTGTATTATGAAGGTGCAAGTAATGTAAAAAATTGACTATTCTGAGGAGTTTTAAGAATCATACTTCTAAAGCCACACCAACAGTTTTTTGTTTTTGTATTCTAAAAGTAAAGAAACTTCTCTTGTATTATACCTGTCTTTTCCTCTGCCTTTCCTGAGCTGTGTTATTTAGAGGCTGCTTTGTTTCTATTTACAGATGTATCTTCAGCTTGTAGCACCATGCCTAACCATATATATACTTGAAAAATACAGAAATAATGAGTTAAGGTTTAAGAGCTGGACTAGTTACAGACAATGTTACCATTAAAAATCAGTCTCATGGCAGAAATTTAAAAGTTTGATTATAACTAGTATGGGGAAATAGATATAGGAAGAGTATAAATTTGCATAGTTTGGGGAGGACAATTTGGAATATACCTTTTCCTGTTTTTTAGTAAATTTTACTACACATCTATTCTCTTGTCTACAGGGAGATAATTATTGATTAATAGATATTTGGCTTCAGAATTCTCCTTTACACTCTCAAAAATTATTAAAGCTTGAAAAACTATTGTTTATGTGGTTGTAGCTATTAATATTTATCACACTAGAAGTTTAAAAATATTTTTTTACTTAGTTAAAAATGTGAGTATTTTTATGAAAAATTAATGTAGTATTAGTTTACTTAAATGAATCTTCAGTGCCTGGATTAAAAGAAAAATACCTAATTCTCATATCTGCTTCTGGATCCAGTCTGTGGTGAAATGTGATGAAGTATATGGGGAAGGCAACGGCACCCCACTCCAGTACTCTTGCCTGGAAAATCCCATGGACGGAGGAGCCTGGTAGGCTGCAGTCCATGGGGTCACTGAGAGTTGGACATGACTGAGGGACTTCACTTTCACTTTTCACTTTCATGCATTGGAGAAGGAAATGGCAACCCACTCAAGTGTTCTTGCCCGGAGAATTCCAGGGATTGGGGAGCCTGGTGGGCTGCCATCTGTGGGGTTGCACATTGTTGGACATGACTGAAGCGACTTAGCAGCAGCAGCATATGAAGAAAATTTAGGGTCACACAGATGATGTTGTTGAAAAAGGGAGAACACATACCACATGTCTGAACAACTTTTCAGATGGTTGAGGATACTCTTCTTTGATACATTGAAGCTTGATAGTGGTAAATTTGTTCTTTTTTGTTATTGAAGTATAGCTGATTTACAGTATTAGTTTTAGGTATACCACATGGTGGTTTGATATTTTTCTAGACTATACTGTATTTGAAGGTACTATAAAGTGCTGGCTGTATTTTTTGTGCTGTGCCTTGCATCCTGGTATCATATTTATTGCATGCCTGGTAGTTGGTACCTCTTAATCCTCTGCCACTGTCTTGCCCCTCCCCTCACCTCTTCTCTTTTGGTAACCACTAGTTTGTTCTTTGTATCTGTGAATCTGTTTCTGTTTTGTTATACTCATTTGTTTATTTTTTAGATTCTACAAATAAGTGAAAATATACAGTTTGTCTTCCTCTGTCTGATTAATTTCAGTAAGCATACTGCCTTCCAGGAGGTCCATCTATGTTGTCCATATGGGAAAATTTTATTCTTTTCTATGGCTGGGTAGACAGCAGTAATTTCTTAAAGGCTTAGTTACATTATGGAATCTGACACTCAATCAGTGAACCTTTGGTCCTTTGTGATATTAAAATTCATTTGTCTTAGGTTTGAATGTATCTTTTACTTATGTGTGAGCTTATGACATGCATTGATCATTTGACAAGTATTGGTTCCCTGAGTTATGCAGATTTTGCAGTGTTGGCCATTTTCATTAAATAGTATCCAAAAGTGTTAACTATCACTACAGATCTCTACAGGAATTTTCTTTAAAGTATTAGGAAGCTGTCAAGCTTATAGTGAATTGACAGCTTGAATTTCATCACTGAAAATGATGCCATTGGTGGTTTTCTTTGGAGTGTTAGGCTCACTTTGTTCATTTTTGAGAAAATATCTGTCAGATATCCAAGTTATAGTAGTTTATCTATTTTTTACCCACAGACTTTTAAAAAGAAATGGCCTCAAGGATTGAGGTTTAATAAAGTTAATTTTTATGCTTCATCATGGACACTCTTATGTAAAACTGGCATTAACAATTTAACATGAGCGGCAGTAAGGAATATGCCTGTGACTGATAAGCGTCACTGCCGTTGCTTTTAGATTGCCAGGGCAGATGTCCATGTGGTGAGAAATGCAGCTGCTGTCCTGCTATCATTATGGAAATGGTTTTGACCTTATTTGATCCTTTGAACGCCCTTGGGGGACCCCCAGCAGTGTGTGGACTACCCTTTGAGAACACATACCACACGTCTGAACACACATACGTGTATACAGATGAGTGTCCTTGCAGCATTTTTTCCCTCTATCTTTTGGAATATAACTGCTTTAGTTTGGTTAGTTTCCCTGTACCACAGTGCGAGGCAGCCATTTGTATCCGTAGCCCCTTCCTTGGGTCTCCCTCGCCCTGCCCCAGCCCACCCCTCTGGGCCATCACCCGGGCTGAGCTCCGGCTGCTCAGCAGCTCCCCGCTGGCTGGCTGTGTACCCGCGGGAGGCTTGTATGTCAGCGCTGCTCTCTCAGTGCCTCCCTCCCTCTCCTTCAACAGAAGAAAGCTGAAGCTGGGCTTCCTCACTATAGGATTGTGTGGATGTGCCATACAAACTTAGACAGTTACAGGATTCTGCAGCTGTTTGTGTTTCACTGATATGAAAACATGTCCAAGATTTATTTTTAAGATAAAGAAACAAATGTCGTATAACAGTATGTTTAGTCAGATCCCATCTGTATTTAAATAGACATTCATATTTGTGTGAAGACGTACCTAATGTGTGCAGCCTGTGGTGACGCGGGTGGAGGGATATTTTTACTTTCTACCTTACACCTTCTGTATTGTGGAATTCAACTGTGCCCAAGTAGCTTGTGATCTCGTGCAAATTAAATGATCAGCTTGTCACTGGGTGCAAGGGAATGGCTTCTGGATTGGTTGAGATTCTTAGCTATTATTGTCTGTTGCTAGTGGGTTATTTCCAACTTTTCTACACATCCTTATATATTAAAGAGTGAAAGTTTCTTATTAATCTTAGTAAGTAAGCAATTTATCTCTTTCAGTAACTGGTGCAGTCCATTTGTAATACTTACAGTTGCAGTGAACCCTGCAGGCAGCAGCTGTGGCTGTGTGAAGGGAAGTTTTAGTTAATCATCTATCTTTTGAGCTAATCTCACATTTTTAGTACATGAGCCTCAGCTGCAAAAGAGTCCTATTTGTGATTTACAGAACCATCAGATCTATAGCTACTATTCGAGTGTTTCAGGGAAAAGGACATGCCTTTTGGAATCAGATTTAGGCCCAAATCTTCTCTCCACTGTTTACTAGCGATGTGATCCTGTACAAACCAACATCTGAGCCTGTGTTGTTATTGAGGAGTTAGGGATTATGGCTTCCTGTCCTGAGGATCATACCGGTAGCATGTGTAGCTCAGTGCTGGTTGCACACCAGCTCCGTTAGCTCTCATCTGTTGCTCGGTCTGGCCTTCCCCTAACGCACCACACTCTCCATGTCTCCTCCGTCAGTGTTATGGACTACCCTTTGAGAACACATACCACATGTCTGAACACACATACGTGTATACAGATGAGTGTCCTTGCAGCATTTTTTCCCTCTATCTTTTGGAATATAACTGCTTTAGTTTGGTTAGTTTCCCTGTACCACAGTGCGAGGCAGCCATTTGTATCCGTAGCCCCTTCCTTGGGTCTCCCTCGCCCTGCCCCAGCCCACCCCTCTGGGCCATCACCCGGGCTGAGCTCCGGCTGCTCAGCAGCTCCCCGCTGGCTGGCTGTGTACCCGCGGGAGGGCTTGTATGTCAGCGCTGCTCTCTCAGTGCCTCCCTCCCTCTCCTTCAACAGAAGAAAGCTGAAGCTGGGCTTCCTCACTATAGGATTGTGTGGATGTGCCATACAAACTTAGACAGTTACAGGATTCTGCAGCTGTTTGTGTTTCACTGATATGAAAACATGTCCAAGATTTATTTTTAAGATAAAGAAACAAATGTCGTATAACAGTATGTTTAGTCAGATCCCATCTGTATTTAAATAGACATTCATATTTGTGTGAAGACGTACCTAATGTGTGCAGCCTGTGGTGACGCGGGTGGAGGGATATTTTTACTTTCTACCTTACACCTTCTGTATTGTGGAATTCAACTGTGCCCAAGTAGCTTGTGATCTCGTGCAAATTAAATGATCAGCTTGTCACTGGGTGCAAGGGAATGGCTTCTGGATTGGTTGAGATTCTTAGCTATTATTGTCTGTTGCTAGTGGGTTATTTCCAACTTTTCTACACATCCTTATATATTAAAGAGTGAAAGTTTCTTATTAATCTTAGTAAGTAAGCAATTTATCTCTTTCAGTAACTGGTGCAGTCCATTTGTAATACTTACAGTTGCAGTGAACCCTGCAGGCAGCAGCTGTGGCTGTGTGAAGGGAAGTTTTAGTTAATCATCTATCTTTTGAGCTAATCTCACATTTTTAGTACATGAGCCTCAGCTGCAAAAGAGTCCTATTTGTGATTTACAGAACCATCAGATCTATAGCTACTATTCGAGTGTTTCAGGGAAAAGGACATGCCTTTTGGAATCAGATTTAGGCCCAAATCTTCTCTCCACTGTTTACTAGCGATGTGATCCTGTACAAACCAACATCTGAGCCTGTGTTGTTATTGAGGAGTTAGGGATTATGGCTTCCTGTCCTGAGGATCATACCGGTAGCATGTGTAGCTCAGTGCTGGTTGCACACCAGCTCCGTTAGCTCTCATCTGTTGCTCGGTCTGGCCTTCCCCTAACGCACCACACTCTCCATGTCTCCTCCGTCAGTGTTAGCCTTTCAGGGCTCTAGTTGTCTCTTCTAGGAAGTTCTCTGTTTTCTTTGGGGACAGTTGAGATGGCTCTTTTCCCCTCCTGGCTCTGTGTCTCACCAGTCTGACACTTAATTCATTTTATTTTTCTCCAGTTTTTTTTAATTTGCAAAATTTACAGAAAAGCCTAAAGAATAAAATAGTGAACAGTTATATACCTTTGGCTCAAGTTCACTAAAGAACATTTTGCCACATTTTCCTGTGTCTGTGTGTATCATTTTTTTCCTGAACCACTTGAGAATACATTGCAGATTTTGTGACATTTATCACTACTTCCATATTTCCCCTATTACTCAAGAAATTTAATGCTGATGTAATACTGTTGTCAAATATGTAGTTTGTCAAATATGTTGTCAAATATTCAGTTTTCTCTAATTCTAAATTTTTTTTTTTTTTTTTGCATCCAGGATCATATCTGTAGGTTCATTTCTTTAGACTATTCCTTATGCATTTTTTTGTCGCTTCATGACTTTGACATTAAAAAAATTTATTATTTTGCTTTTGTTTTAAAAAATAACTTTATTTATTGGCTGTGCTGGGTCTTTGTTTTGACATTTTTAAAGAGTATTAGTTTGTAGGTTTCACAATCTTGATCTTTCTTGAGATCATGAAAAACTGTTTTTTGTTTGTTACATCCCTCCTCACACTGTGATTTCCTGTGAAAATGGGAAAAGCAGCTCCTGGCAGATGTAGGAAGGACCTGGCCCAACACTCCCTATCTGTTCGGCCTCGGTGTTTCTTCCTAGGGTTGGCCTGGCCTTCACAGCTAGGTTGTGTCGTTCTCCTGTTGCAAATAGGCAGTTTCACAGAATAGGAGCATTAGACAAGGGCGCCCTGTGTCTTTGGAGCAAGAGTGAAACAAGACCACTCTCATCATGTCTGAACACAGACAAAAACATGGACATTGTCAAGTGCTCAAAGTGATGAAGCTTCGTTTCATCCCGGCTACCATGGTGACTGGAGATTTTCTTTATAAATCACAGCCTTAGCCTCTCTTCATTCTTCTTGCCTCGTAATAAAATTTATTAAAACCATAGAATCAAAAAAGTATATAGAATTAACAGAATCTTAGAATGGCTCCCACTTTGTGACAGAGCAAACAAAGCCCCACTTCTTTGAATCTTTCCGCCAGCAGCCAACAGGAGCTCTAATTCTGTAAGTCCTTTCTAACACCCTCTGAGTGAAACGCCCCAGGGTTCCCCGGAGTATACCTTCTCCTTGGTCTGAAGGAGTCTTAAATCTAACTTCTTTAACTAGAGGTGTGTTCTTGGAGCAGTTGACTAGAGGGAATTCACACCTGAGAACTCGGCCTCTCCTTTTTGCCTTGTGAATGAGTTTTTAATACAGTTAGGAATTAGCACCAAGCTTCTCTGGCTCGTTTCTTACTGGTCAAGGATAACCTTTACTTTGTTTAACTGGTTTTTGGTTTCTGATGGTTGCATTTTAAAAAAGCTGTAAATCCTGCTTTCATAAGTTGTTCTTCATAATTTAAAAAAAAATAGAGAAGATTTCAAAGACAGCTTAGAAATCAAAGAGAGAGACTGTATTTTCAGTGCTTTACCAGCTTTGTGAGAAGGTTTTGGTTTAATTTTCCTTCTGCCGCTTTTAGTAGCAAACCATTGTGGAGTAATTTGGAGGTGGTAGAGTGACTTAAAGATAATATATACACTACTACTACTAAGTCACTTCAGTCGTGTCTGACTCTGTGCGACCCCATAGATGGCAACCCACCAGGCTCCGCCGTCCCGGGGATTCTCCAGGCAAAAATACTGTAATGGGTTGCCATTTCCTTCTCCAATGCATGAAAGTGAAAAGTCAAAGTGAAATCGCTGAGTCGTCTTCGACTCTTAGTGACCCCATGGACTGTAGCCCACCAGGCTCCTCCGTCCATGGGATTTTCCAGGCAAGAGCACTGGAGTGGGGTGCCATACACACGGATAATATAGTACATAATGTGTAATGCTGCATAATAAACCTCAGGAAAATTTTGTTTTACATTTTCTATCATAAATTACCTAAAATTTTTCTACTCTTCACAAGAAAATAAAATTTCCATTCCTGTAAATGGAAATTTAAAGGCTGTAAGAGAAGCACCTGTTTATAATTTCTCATTGTTGTTGACTTTCAAGGGAGGTTATGATGATATTAAAAGATTAACAGTTTGAGAGTAGCCCCTAGGGCGTTGTCTCCCATTAGAATTACTGTTGAATCTTGCTGCTTTTAAATTTAATTGTCAAATTAGGTGGCTTTATTACATGTATTAGAGCCAGTAGTCATTGCATTAAAATTTATCTGCTTCTCTTTGTCTGTGCTACCAGTACTGTTTTTTTATTTTTGTTATTCTGAAATATCTTGGGAACAAAGAAGTGAATGTGTTCTTTTATCATATTTGTTCTGTTGAGAGGATTTAGTGTAATTGAAATTTTTAATGCATTAGCCTTTAATTTTGGTTGTACTCTGAAAAATGTTCTAATTCATCTCTGCTTGTCCAAGTTTAGTGGAATAGAAATGCATAGATCAATAGAAATAGAACAAAAATGCACTTTTGACATGTTTATTCTACTTAGAAGTTAATATACTCACAACTTAAGCATTTAAATCTAGTTTAATGGGGAGGTGAGGTGAGTCATTGATCACACGAGGATTAAAGCAGCCAAATTTTTATGTATTTGTTTCAACTAGTAAACTAGCGTTTTTTTAGGATGTCATCAAATATGGGGAAGTTTTTCATTTATATTTCTCAACAAATTATTAGTTCATTTAAAGGTAATATCGGGTGGTCTTGTGTGTTGAAACATAATATAATGTGTGCATTTTCTGGATTTCTGTTCTAAGATTACAAATGCTCACACAATTACTACTACTAAATTTATAGGTACTGCAGTTTGCTTTTTTGTTTAAAGGATAAATATGCTGGACAATAATCATAAGCACTGATGAATACTCAGATTCTTATTTAGACAAAAGAAGGGATAATGGACATTTTTAGCTGTCATTTTAACCCGTTTGGCCAATGTTTTTTTTCCCTCAGGATTGAATATCTTAGGTTGTTTTCAGGCCAGAGAATCTGTGCTACATATTACTGTTCTCAGAAGTTTGTTTCCAGATAATGTTACTGATAGGTAAGCTAGCAGTGTCACTTTAAACATGTTTTTGTCACTGGAAGAATTTAATGCAGTTGTTGAGTGTGAGCTGGAAACTAGTAGATTCAGCATAATGGATAGTGTTAGTTTTGGTTTCTCATGGCGTGTGCTCTGGATGTGGCCACAGGCAAGGTGGCTCCGAGTGATCAGGAATCCAAGCTCCTTCCTGCCTTGTTCTGTCTTGTTTTTAACCTCCCACATCCTAGTCCTTCCTGGAAGGGGAAGAGGAGAAGGAAGAAAGAGGAGGATGGGGAGAGTATCTATAGGAGGGTGAGATAATATAGTACATAATGTGTAATGCTGCATAATAAACCTCAGGAAAATTTTGTTTTACATTTTCTATCATAAATTACCTAAAATTTTTCTACTCTTCACAAGAAAATAAAATTTCCATTCCTGTAAATGGAAATTTAAAGGCTGTAAGAGAAGCACCTGTTTATAATTTCTCATTGTTGTTGACTTTCAAGGGAGGTTATGATGATATTAAAAGATTAACAGTTTGAGAGTAGCCCCTAGGGCGTTGTCTCCCATTAGAATTACTGTTGAATCTTGCTGCTTTTAAATTTAATTGTCAAATTAGGTGGCTTTATTACATGTATTAGAGCCAGTAGTCATTGCATTAAAATTTATCTGCTTCTCTTTGTCTGTGCTACCAGTACTGTTTTTTTATTTTTGTTATTCTGAAATATCTTGGGAACAAAGAAGTGAATGTGTTCTTTTATCATATTTGTTCTGTTGAGAGGATTTAGTGTAATTGAAATTTTTAATGCATTAGCCTTTAATTTTGGTTGTACTCTGAAAAATGTTCTAATTCATCTCTGCTTGTCCAAGTTTAGTGGAATAGAAATGCATAGATCAATAGAAATAGAACAAAAATGCACTTTTGACATGTTTATTCTACTTAGAAGTTAATATACTCACAACTTAAGCATTTAAATCTAGTTTAATGGGGAGGTGAGGTGAGTCATTGATCACACGAGGATTAAAGCAGCCAAATTTTTATGTATTTGTTTCAACTAGTAAACTAGCGTTTTTTTAGGATGTCATCAAATATGGGGAAGTTTTTCATTTATATTTCTCAACAAATTATTAGTTCATTTAAAGGTAATATCGGGTGGTCTTGTGTGTTGAAACATAATATAATGTGTGCATTTTCTGGATTTCTGTTCTAAGATTACAAATGCTCACACAATTACTACTACTAAATTTATAGGTACTGCAGTTTGCTTTTTTGTTTAAGGATAAATATGCTGGACAATAATCATAAGCACTGATGAATACTCAGATTCTTATTTAGACAAAAGAAGGGATAATGGACATTTTTAGCTGTCATTTTAACCCGTTTGGCCAATGTTTTTTTTCCCTCAGGATTGAATATCTTAGGTTGTTTTCAGGCCAGAGAATCTGTGCTACATATTACTGTTCTCAGAAGTTTGTTTCCAGATAATGTTACTGATAGGTAAGCTAGCAGTGTCACTTTAAACATGTTTTTGTCACTGGAAGAATTTAATGCAGTTGTTGAGTGTGAGCTGGAAACTAGTAGATTCAGCATAATGGATAGTGTTAGTTTTGGTTTCTCATGGCGTGTGCTCTGGATGTGGCCACAGGCAAGGTGGCTCCGAGTGATCAGGAATCCAAGCTCCTTCCTGCCTTGTTCTGTCTTGTTTTTAACCTCCCACATCCTAGTCCTTCCTGGAAGGGGAAGAGGAGAAGGAAGAAAGAGGAGGATGGGGAGAGTATCTATAGGAGGGTGTGTAGCAGTTATCTCCTAAAGAGATTTCTGGTAAGCTGCAGAATAAATTTCATTTATATATTTTTGGCCATAATTTAACCACATGTAACCTCAAGGCAAGCTGGAAATTATTGTCTACTTTTCCCCCGCCCTGGGCTTCTCAGATAGCTCAGTGGTCAAGAACGGGCCTACCAATGCTGGAGACGTGGGTTTAATGTAGGAGACGTGGGTTTAATCCCTGTGTCAGGAGGATCCCCTGGAGAAGGAGATGGCAGCCCACTCTAATATTCTTGTCTGGAAAATTCTGTGGGCAGAGTTTCTAAGTTTTTATTATTTACTCATACAGTCAACAAAAATATATTATCCCATTCTGTATACTGGACACTATAATGGTACTTGAAGATTTAAAGAAACATGATTGGCTTATTAAGAGCTTATTATGTGCTTGGTGAGGAGGGCATGGCAACCCACTTCAGTGTTCCTGCCTAGAGAAACCCATGGGCAGAGGAACCTGGCAGGCTGTGGTCCGTGGGGCCGCAGAGTTGGACACGACTGAAGTGACCGTGCATGCATGCATGTGCCTGGTAGGGAACTATTCATTTTGAGTACATTGTTCATTTTCTCCATTTTGTAAATTAGGACGTCATCAACCTAAATTTTATAATTACCAAATGAGAGAGCAAGTACTTTGAACCCAGGTCTATCTCTCAAACCATTTCTTCCAGTTGTCGTTAAATTAGGGTTAATGTTT
This sequence comes from Madoqua kirkii, assembly GCA_006408675.1. Classification (NCBI taxonomy): domain Eukaryota; kingdom Metazoa; phylum Chordata; class Mammalia; order Artiodactyla; family Bovidae; genus Madoqua; species Madoqua kirkii. Next base: position 115,699 of record SJYC01059724.1, read on the forward strand.
CATTAGACTCAAGACACATTAAGGTGAGACATTTAATTGTTCAGTTTCAAATTCTTGCCTTGGGTAGTATAACTAGGAGTCTTTCTCTCTATTTTTTAAGGTTGACTAGCGTTTTTGTGATCATACTACCTTGCTTATTTATACTTCATAGACTTGTAAAAATCTGTTCATTTTCTATATAACTGTTTCTGTTGTTATATATATGTATACCCATTTCTATTGTTTTATATATATACCCATTTCTATTGTTATATATATGCACACCCATTTCTGTTGTTATATATGTATAACCATTTCTATTCTATTTCTGTTTAAAAACCTGTTCACTCTCTGTTGTCAACCATTTTAAGGTGATGTCATGATTAAAATCAACAAGCTTGAACCTCGGTTATTTTCCACAAAGTCTAGTTATTATCTTAAGTTTTTCAGCTGGGAGATAGTGTAATCTTACATGTAAGTGCTGGTTTTAAAGTATGTTGGATTAGATGTGTATGATGTTTCCTAGCTTAGAACATCTTTCTTTTTTTTTTTTCTGTAATTCTGTGCTCTCACAATAGAGTTGAGCATTTTGAAACAAATTTCCCTATAAACAATAGGGAGCGTAGAGATTTGGCACAAATTTAGTTAGCATACCAAAATTTAATCATTAATTGTGTTTCTGAGTGAGTGGAAAACAGATGTGATATTTTAAAAAGTTGCTAAAAAACAGATTTCCTTACTTTATCATTATATTAAGTACTTAGTAAGCTCCTGGAAGAAATGTGGCAGGGTAAAAGTGACCTCTTTTCTCTTTGTACTCTCGGATGTACAGTATTTAATGCTTTGACTAAAGCAACTGAGGGCTCTGTTTTAATCTATCTCTTTCCTCTCTTTGAATCATTTGCAGCTCTGTGATAACTGCTAAGAAGTTGATTTATTTCCAGTAAGTTGTGGTATCTATAACTAAGAATGTCTTTATGCTTCTGTTTTCATTAACATTTTGCAAAGCCAGTCAAGTATGGGATGTGTTACTCTTTTGATTTTGTAGTTTTTTAAACCTAAATTGTAATCAGTATAATACATGGCGTGTGACAAATGCCAACCGGTAATCTTATCTGAGAGGAGTACAAAATGCTCATATTTGAAAATGTCTTATCAGCATTCAAATCATACATATCATTAAAAAAATTTCTATGAAAACTACCTTTCGGTCACCTCGTAAGCCAGAGCTCACTGCGCTGTGCGGGTTCTCTCTTTTCTCCCAAGCGTGCTTTGTGTACGTTGACAGCATCGCACTGGAAACTGGCTTGAAAGCTTTTTGCTTCAAGCTGAGGTGTTTGACCCCACTGCCATACAGATGTTCTCTTAATTTCCTCTCTTCGACTCCTTTTATAAATCAAAAATGAGTGGGAAAGGGAAAATGATATGAGTAATTGCAGTATTAAATTACTGTAGAAAACTATTTGAGTTCTTTATAATTCTCTCTTCAACTCTAGTTTCCAAATTGCCAGCTTCTTAAATGGTAAGTTTTTCGTACTGACAGCCTTTAGATTATGACAGCACTGTTTATCGGCTAGTTGCCGCCTCTGCCTCCTGTTTTATGAGAAACGTTACTTTCTTCCCTGGTGGGAGCAGGAGTGATTCCAGTCATGGAGACTAGATTTGACTTCAGAAGACTGCGTGCTGATCACAGCAAAGAGCTTTCTCGTCGGGAAGCTCAGCTGTTGCCCACCAGCTTTGGTCTTCCTTCCCTTCGGTGCTGACTCTCGTTTGATTCCAGGGCGATTTGCTGAGACCGTCATTGAAGAGAGGAGGCAGTGTGCCGAGGACCTGCTGCAGTTCTCCGCCAACATCCCTGCCCTCTGTTGCAGCACACAGCTGGAAGAGTTTTTCCAGGTTTGCTCTTCTTTCTGGAATATTCTGTGTCTTATTAAATGTCTTTATTTTCTAATTTGTAGTAAAGCAAGATTTAAGTTTTTTTGTTGTTGTTCCCCAAACAAAATGTCATTTAGTTTTAAATTTCATTATTCAGTAAAATAACTAGAAGTTAATAGTAAATAACAGTGTCTGTCATGTCTTCTCTTTCTCTTGTGGAAATGTGTACAGTTTGTGATTCACCGATTTAAGAAAATTGTTGCAGAGGGTTTAGAGATAATCTGATTCATCATAATTGTAATACTTTAAAACATTTAAATATCATGAAACTCCAGCAGTTATCTTCACTTTTTGAGGTTTCTTTCAGTAATAGACTTCTTCTGGGGACAGAAACCACTGTAAGTCCATATTGAATTTGTTCTAATTAGACTAATTTGTGTAAAGATAGAACAAAAATAGTTCGTGTACAACTTAAGAGAGGTAGTCTAGTACAAATTGTATTACCAGAGATCTTTGGATATTAGTGTTTTAAGTTTCTTGACATGAGATGCCTTCATTCTGAGTTCATTATCATTTTTACTAATAATATTCTAGTTTATTATGTGTTGAATTTTTGCTAGTTGTTGGTTAACATCAGTGTCTTTATTCAGTATTAATGTCTTAATTTTTCTATTACATTTAGCTTTCTAGACTAAAGCTAGATGATTGTGCTGTAATTATTTTTTCCCTTCTTTAAAATCTACTCAGTTCTATAAATGTAATTTCTTAGAACATGTAGCCAGCAAGGTATATGAGGATCTTACAAAAGAATATTATCTACAAAAGGAATTAAGTTTTTATGGTATATTTTAGTTTGCTGCAGGAAGTTGATCTTTTGAAAGATATTACAAACCTGTGATTTAGAAATAATAGAAAAGTTTGTGGTAATAAGATTCTTGCTGATTGACTTTGTTGCTTAATTTTTCATTACTCTGCAAACTGGATTGAGATGATGAATTGGCTTCTGCTTATGACCTAATGCAGATATTTAGGATAAGAGACCAAATCAAATTGATGTAGTATTAGCTATTTGCTAAATATCGCTGTTTCTGTATAATCTATGCTTATAGAAAAAGACAGCATTATTAAGCAAGAAGAATATTGCTTTATAGAAATTATGAAAGGCAATCTTGCAAATTAACACATACCAAGCGCTAAAAAAAAGAATATGGAGATCAGATCATAGATACTGAATAACTTAAATAAAAGCTGTTCATTCTGTTTCTTTTGGATCTGGTAATTCCTCATTGTAACTGTTGCTGAAAGACACTTATTTTTGGGTTGTGTGAAATGCGAAACAAAAGAGGAAGAAAAAATTGGGCAGTTTAAGAAAAGTCAAGCTGGTCTTGGAAAATATCTTGGAAATATCCTAAGCAGTGTGTTTGTTGGGAGAGGTATACTGATTTAATATCATAACAGTGATGGTTAGTTTCTTAATGTAGAGATGAATAAATATGATCTTAGAAGGTTATTTAGCTCCCAAGTAAGCAACAAAGCAAAACTCACCATGTCATCTTGTCTGTCTCATACAACAAAGTTTTTTTTTTTTTCACATATGTACATATTTTAAAATTTTAGTTGACTTACAAGATTATGTAAGTTTCAGGTGTACAGATAGTGATTCACAGTTTTAAAGGTTGTACCGTTAATAGTTACTGTACAATGTTGGCTGGATTCCCTGTGCTGTACAGTATAGCCTGGTACCCCTTAATCCCCTACTCCTATTTCGCTCTTCACCTTTTCCCTCTTCCCAGTTGTAACCACTAGTTTCTCTTCGAGTCTGTTTCCTTTTTTTGTTTTATTCTTAGTTTCGTTTTTAGATTCCACATATAAGTGATGTCAAACAGTATTTGTCTTTCTCTGACTGACTTTTTTCACCAAACATGACACCCTCTGAGCCCATGCGTTGTTGCAGATGGCAAAATTTCATTACTGAGGGATGTAAAATGGTAAAAATCATTTTGGAAAACAGTTTGGCAGTTTCTTTAAAACATGAACTTCTGTTGATCTGTGTGCCTGTTCTTTTACTAACACCATACTGTCTTGATTACTGTAGCTTTATAATGTTTTGAAATGAAAAAGTGTTAGGTTATTCCACTTTATTTGTATTTTTTCTGAGTTATTACAGCAGTTTTGATTCTTTTGAATTTTCATAAAATGTTTTAACATCCATGTGATGCACAAAAGTTTGTCCACGTGAGCACAAAATTCTGATGAAATTTTGATTGGAATTGTATTAGGTATACAGTTCAATTTGGGGAGAATTGTTATCTTAATATTATAATCTGTGAACATGAAATAACTCATCATTTATTCAGGTATTCTTTATCTCAGCACTGTTTGTGATTTTCCTGTATAAGGTACTTCTTTTGCCAAATTTAATACAAAATATTTTATTCTTCTGATGCTATTATGAATGGAATTGCTCTTTCATTTAGCATTGTGCTTAAAGGTTTGTCCATGTTATAGCCAGTAACCATTAATTCTTTAGGAGGCTTCGGCATTGGGAGATCGTGTACACCTGTGGCTGATTCATGTCAGTGTATGGCAAAACCAATACAGTATTGTAAAGTAGAATAAAGTATTTAAAAAAAACCTAATTATAAATTTCCTTTGTGTGGATCCATAGATATACCACATTTTGTTTATCTCTTCATCAAGTTGATGCACATGTGGGTTGTTGTCTCCTTTGACTAATATGAATGATGCTGTTATGAATATTGGCATATAAGTTTTTGTGTGGACATTTTTTGTTTCTCTTAGGTATATACTTAGGAGTGGAATTGATGTGGGAGGATTTTAAAGTCAAATCAGCTTGTTTTCTTGTATAGGTCTATTCTAATTTTCTCTTTTTGCTTGATATTTGATACAGCTTGGTAACTTGTGTTTTACTAGAAGTTTTCATCTGAATCCTGTAGTTTGTTCATATTGTTCACTTACAATGTTTTTAACTCCTATAGGAATGGTAGTGATGGCCTCTCTTTCATTCATAATTTTGGTAATTTGTGTCTATTTTTTCTTGACCCATCTAGCTAATAGCTTGGTATTTTTGTTGATCTTTTCAAAGGATGGACTTGGTTTCATTGATTTTTTTTTTCCTCTGTATTTTTCTATTTTGTTTCACTGATCTCTGTTCTAAACTATATTTCCTTCCTTTTGCATGCTTTGGATTTAGTTTGGTCTTTGTCTGATTCTTTAATTCCTTAAATTAGAAGCTTTAGTTTCTGATTTGAGATGGTTTTTCTTGTCTAACATAGGCATTTACAGCTATAAATTTCCCTCTTAGCACTGTTTGAGCCTCATCTCATAAGATTTTGTTTTATTTTCACTTCTATTCAGTTTAAAGTATTTTCTGATTCCTTTTATGATTTCTTCTGTTGACCTATTGGTTATTTGGAAGTATGTTCTTTAATTTCCAAACGTTTGTGGATTTCTTAAAGTTTTGTCTGTTACTGATGTCTAATTTTGTTTTCTTGCAGCTGTGATCACAAAATATGCATTGTATAATTTCAGTCCTTTTAAATTTATTGAGACATGATTTATTTCCTAGCATGTGCTCTACCCTGGAGAATGTTACATGTTGACATATTCTGTTGTCAGGTGGAGTTACATTTATTAATTCAAGTGGAGTAAGTATTAATTCAAGTTAGTTGATAGTATTGTCTTCATTATCCTTGCGGATTTTCTGTCTAGTTGTTCCAGCAATTATTGAGATTGAGGTATTGAAGTCTCTAATTATTATTGAATTTTCTGTTTTTCTTTTAAGTTACATTGGTTTTTACTTTATTTTGGGCCTTTTTTGGCATGTGCATGTATGTTTAGAATTGTTCTATCTTCGTGATGAAATGATTTACTTAATCTTATGAAATGTCCTTTCTAGTAGTGTTTATTGTCTTAAAGTCTGTTTTGTGTGATTTTAATATAGGCAGTCTAGGTTTCTTAAAATCTGCATGCACTTTTCTTTTAAATTTTGCTTTCTTTCTGTTTGTGTAATTGAATCTAACGAGTACTCTTACATGCGCTATATATAGTTTGATCCTGTGTTTTTAATCTAGTCTGAGAACTGCTGTTGTTGATGCGGTATTTTGTCGTTTTGTATTCAATTATTGATAAGACTGAATTTTTGTCTGTCATTTGCTATTTGTTATATGTCATACATAGTTTTTGTTTTTTCATTTCTACTTTATGCCACCTTTTGTATTAAATAGGTATTGTTTATTGTACTACTTAAATTCTTTTTTTCCTGTGTGTGCTTTTATAAAAAAAAAAAACAAACTTATTTGTTTGGTTGCCCCAAGTCTTAGTTGTGGCACACAGGCTCAGTAGTTACGGGCATGGGCTTAGTTGCTCTGCCTCCTGTGGGGTCTTAGCTCCCTGCCCAGGTTTTGAACCCAGGTCCCCTGCATTGCAGGGCAGGTTCCTAACCACTGGCCACCAGTGAAGTCCCTTATGTCTGTGCTTTTGAAAGTTATATTCTTACTGTTTGCTCTAGGGATTAATGTATGCATTTTAATTTATGACAATTTACTTGAGAAGAATACTAAATTCTAGTCAAGTAGAGCTTTGTGGTGCAAACTTGCTCTGTCTACTTCTCCTTTTTTATTATCATCATAGACAGCATATTAAAAAGTGGTGACATTACTTTGCCAACAAAGGTCCATCTAGTGAAAGCTATGGTTTTTCCAGTAGTCATGTATGGATGTGAGAGTTGGACTATAAAGAAAGCTGAGCACTGAAGAATTGATGCTTTTGAACTGTGGTGTTGGAGAAGACTCTTGAGAGTCCTTTGGACTACAGGGAGCTCCAACCAGTCCTTCCTAAAGAAAATCAGTCCTGAATATTAATTGGAAGGACTGATGCTGAAGCCAGTACTTTGGCCACCTGATGCAAAGAACTGACTCATTGGAAAAGACTCCAATGCTGGGGAAGATTGAAGGCGGGAGGAGAAGGGGACGACAGAGGATGAGATGGTTGGATGGCATCACCGACTCAATGGACATGAGTTTGAGCAAGCTTCTGGAGTTGGTGATGGACAGGGAAGCCTGGCGTACTGCATCCCTTGGGGTCGCAAAGAGTTGGACTGAGTGACTGAACTGAACTGATACCTCATATATAAACTGAACAATACAGTGTTACAGTGTCTTTAAAAAGTTAAGGGAGGAAAAAATAAGACCACACATAAATGTAGTCTTTCTGTTTGCCCTGTTTCTCTCTTTGGTTTTTTTTTTTTTTTTTGGTGTTCTTTATTTGTCTAGGTGGATTGGAATTACCATATGTTATTCTTTTCTTTCAGCTTGGAGGACTGTAGTTTTCTTTTGTGTGTGTAAGGCAGATTTGCTAGTAATAGAGTCTCTAGTCCTTATCTGGAAATGTTTTTATCTCCCCATCTTTTTTCAAATTTTAAGAATAATTTAATATGTTAGCTTTGACATACATCTATATAATAATGTCAGTTTTAAATGTAAAGAAACAGATCCTTACAGGACCAAAGTAACCCCTGGGCCATGAGATTGGTTTTTCCTTTTTTTTTTTTGTTTCAACAGTTGTGCATACAATGGTTCAGCATACAAGGCAGATGTGGTGAATATGAGAGCTGTAGTTTGCAATATACCACATCTAGGACTTAGAGGAGTTGTATTAGACAGAAGTGGTAGTCGTTCTAGTTAAAGAGTCAGGAAACATCCAGACAAGTTGGTCTACAGCATCAAAAGCATCCATGTAAGTGCCTTTTTTCTTAATGATCAGAGGCCCCATATTGTCTCCAGTTTCTTCATTGTGTTTTGTGTCAGATCCATCACAGAATGGGAACTATTTTGGACCTTCAGCAGCATCATCAGTACCCAGCTGTATCTGCCAAATCTTCCATGTCAAAAGCATGCACTACCTTTGGGTTGTCTTTCTGGATGAGAGGGTTTTCCCTAGACCTGTTGTGATGACCTTTAGAGTCTTTTGTAAGCTAGGTCACCAGTTGCAGCTGTCCCAGAGCAGTGGTCGCTGCTGCAGCCCTCTCAGCTTGAATGCTGGACGTCACACTCACGGCACTGCCCCTTGCAAGGGTGTGCCCACTGCCCCTTGCAAGGGTGTGCCTTTTCCCATCGTTTTTAAAGGGTACTCTGGCAGGCTGCAGTTCATGGGGTTGCAAGAGTTGGACACAACGTAGCGCTTTTTCTTTCTTTTTTTGCTGGACATAGAGAATTATCTATTGACATGTTTCTTTTTAAAAAAATTCATTTATTTTATTTTTGACTGTGCTGGGTCTTTGTTGCTTTGTGCGGGCTGCCCTAGTTGCCATGAGCAGGGGCCTCTCTTCATCCTGGTGTGTGGTCTTCTCATTGCGGTGGCTTCTCTTGTTGCGGACCACAGGCCTAGGTGTGCACAAGCTTCAGTAGCTGCAGTATGTGGGCTCAGTAGTTGCGGCCTGCGGGCTCGAGAGTGCTGGCTCAGTAGTGTGGCGCACAGGCTTAGTTGCTCCGCGGCATGTGCAGTCTTCCTGGATCAGGGATTGGACCCATGTGCCCTGGATTTGCAAGAGTTTTATGTGAGATTTAAGTCACATAACGTAAAATTCACCATCGGTAGGTGGGTTCTTATCTACTGTGCCACAGGGAGGTCCCACAGTGTTTCTTTCAGCAGTTTGAACTTACCATTCCTCTGCCTTTGTCCTTTATTGTTTTTTATGTGAAGTCAGCTGTTAATTCTACTATGGCTCCACTGTATACGTCTTTTTCTATTACTTCTTTCAGAATTTAGCCTTTGTCTTTCAATTGTGTGACTAGGTGTTGAGCTCTTTCTGTTTATTTTATTTTGGGTTTATCTTTTTACTTTTGTAGACTGATTCTTTAAAATCAAATTTGGGAATTTTTCTGCCCTCATCTTCTCAAATTCTTTTTAGCCCTTTTTTTCCCTCTCCTGTTTGGTACTACCATTATATATAAATTGGTATGTTTGATATTGTCCTGTAGCTCTCCGTGATTTTCTTTATTATAATGTTCATTTTTTTCCTATGATCTTCATATTAGATAGTTTATATTGATCTTCAAGCTCATTGACTATTTGTCTTTCTCAGATCTATTGTTGAACTTCTCTAGTAAATTTAAAATTTTGTTATTAAACTTTTCAACTCTAGGATTTTCATCTCGTACTTTTTAAAAAAATTGAGATCAAGTCACATAATGTAAAATTCACCATTTAAGGTGTACAGATCAGTGTTTTTTTTAGTATACTCACATGGTTAGGCAACCATTATTACTACCTAATTGCAGAACATTTTTATCACCCCATAAAGAAGCACATTAATGAAGTCTTCTCTGTGTACAGTTGGGAAGGTCCCCTGGAGGAGGAAATGACAACCCACTCCAGTATTTTTTCCTAGAGAATCCCATGGACAAAGGAGCCCAGTGGGCTACAGTCCATGGGGTTGCAAAAGGTCGGACATGACTGAGCGACTAACAGTTTTACTTTTAAAGAAACCTTCGAGGCTTCCCACGTGACTCAGTGGTAAAGAATCTGCGTGCCTATGCAGGAGATGCAGGTTCCATCCCCGTGCCAGGAAGACCCCCTGGAGGAGGAAATGGCAGCCCACTCCAGTATTCTTGCCTGGAAAGTCCCATGGACAGAGGAGCCTGGTGGGCTACAGCCCGTGGGAAAGCAACGAGTGGGACGCAACTGAGCGACTGAACACACAAAGAAACTTTATTCCCGTTAGCGTTCACCCTTCCTACACCATTTGCCCCATCCTTTAGAAAACACTAATCTGATTCCTGTCTTGATGGATCTGCCTCTTCTGGACATGAATGGAATCATCCAATGTATGGTCTTTTGCATCTGACTTGTTTCACATAGCTTAGTGCTTTCAAGGTTCATCTATCATATGTAGCATGCATTGTCCATGTATTGTAGCATTATATGTTCATGTATAATATGTAGCATGTATCAGCAGATTTGTTTCCCCTGAGGGTTCTTGCTGTAGTTTTATCAGCGTGTTTGTAACATGTCTGTGTTAAATCTGTGGAGTCTGTTTGATGTACAGTGTGTGACTGCTACTATTTCTGCTCAACGTAATATCTTTATTGTATTTCTAAACCTGGCTTGCCGTTGGCTAGCCCTGTGTAAGCATAGCTTGGGTCAGCCAGTGGTGGTTCTTTGCTTGTACACTGTGTTTCATTCTGTTTCTCCCTTGATGGTGATGATTCTCTGTGTGTTTTAAAGGTTCGGGCATGGTTTAAGTTGCTCCGGCCTTTGTTTGCCTCTGGGATCGCTTGCATTTCCTCTGCGCATGTGCACCTTCTCATGGTTTGCCAAAGATTTGCTGATAGCTTGATCCCTCTCTGGTTTTTCCGTCATGGATAGGTGGAGAGTTTATTAAGAATAAGAACCTTATAGCTCTGCCATTTTCTGGATCTTCCTGCTGAGTGTCTGGTCCTTCGCTAACTGCAGCTTTGTGCTGCTACTGTTTCTATGTTCTTACCATGCTTGGCACTGAGATCACTACTGTTGCTGATGACGCTGGAGTAGACCTCTTTCTCTGCTTAAATCTGAATCATGCCAGCCTCATCTGCAGGTGAATCAGCTAGTTTCTGAGGTTTGTCTTCCCTTGTATGATTACCATGGCAACCCAGATGGGATGGAAGATGGCAACAACCCCAGGCAAGAACGCCACAAACTCCCGCAGTTCTTACCTTTGGTTCTGTAGTTTTTCCTGAGTAGCCACTTACTCATTTGCTCTGTGTTTTTTGTCAGTTTCCAGAGCTCTGGAACGGTTGCTTTGACAGATTTCTCTAGCTTTGTCATTGCCTTCTCAGGGGAGAGCATTTGCTAACTTCCCACCATATTTGGATATTCTAGCACATCTGAACTCCCCTCCCCTCACCTCCAAATTGACTTTTTATTAATCAAAACCTTTGAGATGTTGTATAAGAGTTTCTTTTTACTACACATTCAGAAACACTAAAAGGTTAATATTTTTGAACTGAAGATTTAAAATAGAATTGTGGCATATTTTCTTACTACCTAAGTTCCTCTAGAACCTGTCTCTTATACACATCTTATAATAATGTCAGTTTTAAATATGTCTTCCCTTGTATGATTACCATGGCAACCCAGATGGGATGGAAGATGGCAACAACCCCAGGCAAGAACGCCACAAACTCCCGCAGTTCTTACCTTTGGTTCTGTAGTTTTTCCTGAGTAGCCACTTACTCATTTGCTCTGTGTTTTTTGTCAGTTTCCAGAGCTCTGGAACGGTTGCTTTGACAGATTTCTCTAGCTTTGTCATTGCCTTCTCAGGGGAGAGCATTTGCTAACTTCCCACCATATTTGGATATTCTAGCACATCTGAACTCCCCTCCCCTCACCTCCAAATTGACTTTTTATTAATCAAAACCTTTGAGATGTTGTATAAGAGTTTCTTTTTACTACACATTCAGAAACACTAAAAGGTTAATATTTTTGAACTGAAGATTTAAAATAGAATTGTGGCATATTTTCTTACTACTTAAGTTCCTCTAGAACAGCTTTTATTATTATTGTTTCATTAAAGATTTATTCTTTATTATCTATTTTTTAATTAAATTGTTTATTAATTAGGTAAGTAAAGTTTCCATAGGATTATGAGCTAAAACATTTTTGTATTCTTTAGTATTTTTTTATAAGCAGATTTTATATCAGCTAGTAATAATAACAATAATTTACTGAGTACTTACATTGTTCTAAACACTTCATATGCATGAAATCTTTTAGTCCTGAGAAATCCCTGAGTTAGTTATATACATATTATTTCCATTTGATAGGTAGGTAACTTAAAGTCACATCGGAGAAGGCAGTGGCACCCCACTCCAGTACTCTTGCCTGGAAAATCCCATGGATGGAGGAGCCTGGTAGGCTGCAGTCCATGGGGTTGCTAAGAGTCAGATACAACTGAGTGACTTCACTTTCACTTTTCACTTTCATGCATTGGAGAAGGAAATGGCAGCCCACTCCAATGTTCTGGCCTGGAGAATCCCAGGATCGGTGGAGCCTGATGGGCTGCCGTCTATGGGGTCGCACACAGTTGGACATGACTGAAGGACTTAGCAGCAGCAGCAACTTAAAGTCACATACCTGATAGTGGAAGAGGTAGTTAACAGTTGAAAGGCACTCTCTGTTACGTGAGATTGTAGGTCAAATCAACTTTGTCTATTAAAATGCTCAAAAATACTTTTAGATTTTGTTAGGATTTGGTTTGGATATTGTTTAGTGTCGAATAGATACTCTACTTTTTGGAGAAAAAGTCAATTGTAATCTGTTATTTGAATATTTGAGTACATACAATAAAGTGATAAAAATTCAACATTTTCAGTGTGTCAGTTCACTTAAGACTCAAGGAAGTAAAATTTGATAATTTGAGAGGGACCATTTCACATTTCTCTTCCTTTAACTGGCAGGGAGACTTGATGAGGTAAAGATGTTGTTGAGAGTTGGGGGAAGGGTACTTGTTGAGTTCTGAGTGCTGAACCAGAGAGGAAATAGAGGGCTTGTATTTCCCTTTGGCTTTGCTACCCTGGTAGTAGTGTTGGGGGTATAGAACTGTTGGTGGAAGGTTAAAGAGCAAAAGAGCTGTCATTTTCATTGTTGGTTGGTTAGTCGCTAAGTTGTGTCCGACTGACTCTTTTGCGACCCCATGGACCACAGTCCTCCAGGCTCTTCTGTCCATGGTGTTTCCCAGGCAAGAATACTGGCAAGGGTTGCAATTTCCTTCTCCAGAGGATCCTCCCCATCCAGGGATCAAACCTGGGTCTACTGCATTGCAGGCGGATTCTTACCACTGAGCCACCAGGGAAGCCCATTAGTTTAGTTCTTTAGGGGTTATAAGCCTTTAGAGCATTCGGTCCATAAAGCCACAGCACACACTCACACTACACCACTTGCCTGACAGAGCAGTCTCTAGTTGCACACAAAGTAAGAGAATCTTAGGCATGAATTTGGAAACTTAAATACTTAATTACAGTGGTGGTCACACGGATAAATCAGTTTATGTTTATTAAAAATGTTTCCTTAGGGGCTTCCCCATGGTCGAGTGGCTAAGACCCTGAGCAAGGTGCCTGGGTTCAATCCCTGGTCAGGAAACTAAATCCCACATGTTGCATCTAAGACTTGATACAGCCAAATAAATATTAAAAAAGAGTTTCCTTAATAAATTTATTATATTTTGTGTGCATTGTATTCAAATGATTCTCAAATATACTTTTTGGATCGCTTGAGGTACTGTATGGCATGTGGTAGTTTTTAATTTGGTAAAATTAAATGACTTCCTAATGGAGTCCATTACTTATCACTAATTAGAAAGACTAGTGACTCCAAAGAAACTGAATAACATCCTTCACTTTAGCTGGTGGGCTTTTTCTTTTTCTGCATTTTAAAAAGATGAGCACTTTTGATAGATTTCAAATAACATGCTTTTGTAAAAAGCCACACATTATTAGAAACATTATAAAATTCCTGTGGAATTAAAAAAGTTTTAGAACAGTATAGGTTTACAGAAAACGTATGCAGAAAGTATAGAGTTTTCCCATATATTCACCTTTCTCCCTCACAGTTTCCCTTGTTGTTAGCATCTTGCCTTGGGGTGGTACATTTTTTACTTTCAATAAACCAATATGGCTATTCCTGTTGATTTTTTAAAAGCAGTTGTAATCTAGTTTAATAGATGAACATTTTTGTAATTCTTTTAAATATTTGTGGTAACTATCATTCATTCATTACTGATATTTTAAAATCGTCATATTGACCATGAAACACAGTTATTCTAATCTTCTTAGGGTGGGATAATCAATGATGGCTCTGAATTGATCGGTCCCGTTGAAGCTTATCCGGATTCCCTCACTGATAGCTTTCCTGAGTGCAGCACAGAAGGTAAGAGATTTTATATATATATATATATTTCATTTCAGTGGTTTTGATTGCTACAGACTGTAAATCATATCTACAGTGCCCAAATCAGATGGATATAGGAGTTTGAGAGTATTGCACTAATTCTAAGGTACTTTTTTCTTCACATTTTAACATCATTGCTATTGAGTACATGGTACTGGTTGATGATACATTAATGGACAGCTTTTTTCTTTCTTAGTGATACATAAAATAATGATTTGTCCTACAATTAATGGCTTCTTAGGTTTGTTGAAATGTGGTATAGTAGGTGCTCAGAATTGGTATTGTTTAGTATAAGAAGAGTGCCTTTCTGAAGTGTATTTAGCTGGATCTGACTTTCAGACAATTAATTTCAAAAGAGGCTTTAAAAGTTTAGTCATGTACCAGCAAGAATAAATCTAAGGCAGTTTTAGTATTTTTGATATTCTTTATAATAACATGAGTCTAAACCAAAGCAATTTTTGTACTTTTCATCACTTTAATTCAAGAATGCATAATCTCTTATTTTATTCCTCTATTAAGCCATTCTTGAATTTTTAATGAAGATTTAGAAGTATTTTAGATTTAAAAGAGAGATATATGTGGGGACAGGGCTGGGGAGAGTCTTTAAAAATAGGTAAACTAAATTCGCTTGAAGTTGCTTAGGTTTGGTTTACATAAAAGAAAAATCATACACCAGAGACTATTTCTTGATCTATTTCACGAGTAAGAATTCATGGTAGAGGAGAATGGTTTATGACTGACATGAGAGGTGGTCATGACCTCATTGTAGTGATGGTTTTATTGGAATGTGTACTGATGTCATACCTTGACACGCTAACATAGATCTGTTGCTGTAAATTCTCATCATAATTTGGTAGGAGCAACAAGTTCCCATCCATTTTGTGGGTTGATGCACTTAAAATTTGTTTTTCTTTTGGTGAAGAAAATCCACACTGAGAAGTAATTAAAATTTGTTATTTTTCATGATAGCTCCCATTGACTTAAAAGCACAGTCCATTAACTTACATCCAGTGTTCTGTGTAATGTATGGGGGATTTAGGCTGGGGTCTCCTTTGGGTCCTTGGTATCTTCAACTCCATCTTGAATCGGCTAAGGTCATAGAAAAACAATATTGATAGTCATTTTACTTTACATTCCATCAGGTGTTTTTTGGGAAAAATACGTCTATTCTCCATGACTTTTTTGATCTGAGATTCTTGCTAGGCTTTGGAAAAATCCAGCCACTTCTTGGGATTCCAAGGTGACTATTTTTAGAACCAGTTTCCTTGGAGGATGACTCTTTTGGGATAACCTGTTCTGGCTGTTGCCTCAGAGACAACCCTCCTACTTTTGAGAAACAGAGAGTCAACATTTTCTGCTTGTAAAACTGGCACATTTGGTGATGTCCAAAAGAGAGGACAAGCAGGAGACTTAGAAAGATTTGTGGGAGAGTGTTCAGTGAGGAGTACAGTTCCTGAAAATTACGGAATCTTTTTTTCTCTCTCTTTGATTTTTGGTTCAGGAACTGAAGGGTATGTGACTTGAGGATGACTCTGTTCTTTTATATCCTTGATAAGTCTTTATTACCTAGGTAGATGTCAGCCATGGTGAGAGAAGGGTGTCTCAGCAGCCTATTTTAGTAAAAAGTAATCAAGGATAGGAGTGGTGCAGAGGTCTTTTTTCCTTTGCTTAAGTTTAGAAGAGAAGGGGAAGAGTTGTTATTAGGATATTTTTTCTTGGGATGGTGTTTTAAAATGTGGAAGGCTGTTCAGAATGAAAAGGTATTCATGTTAAAGGAGATATAACCTAGGGTGGGTTATAACCTTAAACTTACAGGATAGGGTGAGTTTGTGATTGATTGTCCCAACTGAGACACTTCTGAGAATTAAAGAAGATGCTATTGTACTTACTGTTCACCAAGACCAGGACTGCTCTCTGGGTGAATGGGCCACCCTACCTGCAGGAGAGGTAGGGTGTATTTGTTTCAGAGTTTATCTTTTAACATTTCAAAACAATGAGTTTTCTTTGGAAGCAATTATCATGTTAGGAATATGCTTTTATGAGAGAAACTGGGGATAACATTTCTGTTAAAAAACACAGAAAAAGACTTAACGATACTTAAAAATAATACTGAAATTTTATCCTTTCAGTGCATAATTTAGTTTTCTAACTACATTACCACCTCTGAAACACCCTGGGCTCCACGAAGAATGAAAAACAGGGGCTGGAAGAGCCGTTACTGTTTACGTTTTTCACCTCCTCCCTTTAAAAACCTCTCTGCCTGGCTCATTGATCCTGCTCAGATACCTTGCTGACAAATACAGGTTCGAGTATCAGATATCTTACAAATTTGCTGGTATTTGAGAGGAAAAATGACTTTTAAATACCATGAGATTGCCTGGCATCCTGGGTAAGTGCAAGATTTACTTTCACACCAAAAGGTCTGCCAGTCCCAGAGACAACCAAGAGAGAGGGCCTCTCGTAGAAAGGGGGCAGGACAGCTCGCAGCCAGCAGAGCCCCGCAGGTGTGCAGGGCAGGGGCAGGTTGTCGAGGGACTGTGGCGGCACACGCTGGCGAAGCGGGTGTAGAGCCAAAACGTGAGGGGGGGCTACACTGCGTAACAGCTCCTCTGAGTGTAGGGCTTTAAGTGGCGTTTTGAAGGTGCATTCATTTTTCATACTTGTCACTTGGTTTGCCAGTGGAATGAGCCAGCGGGGCGGATCTTAATATGTATAATCTGCTGTGCCAAGGCCTTCAGTTAGAGGCGGAATGACGCATGGCAAGCACATCACCTCTCAGACAACAGATGCAGAGGCGAAGTGATCATTATTTTTATTAGTACCGTGAAATGCAATCAACAAGTCTTTACCTTCAAAGAAAGTTTTCTAAGGAAAATAAAGAGTTGGATTAGAGGATTTTTAAAAACTTTCAGTATTTTATATAGTATAGTGTGATAGAGGAAACCCCTTTAAGGTTTTAGAAAACTCAACAATTGGTGATTAACTGCTTAATGTATTTTTATCTAATATGAAATTAAAAATTATAAAGATCTTCAGTAGGTTTTTAGATGAAACGTTAACATTGTTTTATATTTTTAAAATGAAGTGCTGGTTTGCTCTTCATCTCTTTTGTTCAGTGGAATGAAACTATATATTTTCTCAAGATGAAAGAAGATTTAATTGATTGTTAACATCTTACTTCCTTTTTAAAATTCCATCTTTTTGTTGAATAGAACTTAGCCATAAGTTCCTGTGGCGTTTGTGGGGACCTGGCCAAAGTGGTGGATGGGGATTGAACTTCTTAGCATGTTTCTCTCATCTGTGGGCCTTTTGGAAGGATATAGGTTGCTTTACTGCATGCTGGCCTTAATATCAGAGCCTTTGATGTTTGTGTAAGCTCATCTGGTAAACTGTGTCATTTCCTCTTCTCAGTACATTACTTGACTTCTTTTGCAGTTTTGGGAGGGACAGTTTCCAGGTGTGTGCAGCAAGTAAGAAAAAGTAATTAGGTGATCATAACCACAGATACAAATTGAGAGATCAGCTTCTTATATGTAGCATATCTTAAGAGTAAATATTTTTAAATGTTTCCTAAACTAGTTAAATTTACCTTTTTTTCCCCTTTTTATTTTTGCCTGTAAATTGTGGACTGAGAACCCTCTAAGTGCTCACTGTAGCACTTGTAGACACAAGAAAGGGTCTATTAAGTAAGCTGTCTTGAATTAGCTAAAGTAAGTGAGATGTACATTTTGAGAATAGAATCTATTGCTGATCCATATAAGGGACCTTTTAAAAATACTTTCAGTTCAAAATTTGTGTATTTATTTGGTGTCAGGGTAATAATGCTTTTTATTATATAGAAAAGCACAAAGATGACAAAATTAAGATTTTAACTTTAAAGTAGAATTTATAGCAAATGTCCACCAGGTGGCACCACAAGAACGCTAAATCTTGTTACTGGGCTAATTCTTTGTGCTCTGTACTTACTACTTCAGAGTGTGTTTATTCAGTTTGAAGTTCCTTTTTCTCCTGAGTGCTTATCTACTTAACTTTCATTCACTGTCCATTATTAGTTGAATTTTCTTTGTGGGAAAGTTTAAAATAAACAGAAAAAGAATAAGTTGTTATTATTAAGATAAGCAGAAATGAGAACATGTCCTTGTGTGTATGCATGCATAGAAAACAGTTGACACAAAATTACAAAAATTAACCCTTAGCAATTCTGTGACTATTGAGGAGAACATTGTATATTAAGAGTTTAGGAGTCGATGGGGCAAATAAAAATCTCATGATATGTTGTGGGAATAGATTTTAGAGTAGAAGGAACACTGGGAATGATATAGATAAATGCCTTACTTTATAATTAAAAATTGGAATTTCAGAAAAGTTAAGACAGATGCCTAAGGCAGTCAAAGCCCTCCAGATATTTAACAGTAATCCCAGACCTGTATTCTGAAATGAGATTTAATTTGGTATAGAAAGCTCAGTATGAACCGCTGTGTGCTAGTCACAGATTTGATTTGCAGAGTAGATTATGGAGCAGCATAAAAAGTTCATTAAGTAAACATGGAAGCCAGCTCATAGATCTTTGTTGTCCATGATAAGGTGACAGTACCAGGGTTGTAATTGTGATTGATGTGTTGTTTCCTGTGCTGCTTCTTCTTTTTTTTTAAACCAAATATGCAGTAAATATTCTGATGTTCTTTTTATAAAATTTCAAGGGTGAAGCAAGACATGTATTAAGAACATTGTAAAAATGTGAAATGTCAGAGGAATGGCTCTTTTTAGTAACAGTAGCTATTATTGAGTGATGAGTTGGTGATCAAATAGAGGAATCTTAACTAACACCAACTTTTAGGTTTATGTAGTCACTTAAAATCATATTTATAAAGGCTTGTTTCTTAATGGAGATGGATATGTATGTCTTCTACCTCAGGATGACCTTTGTGCTGCTAGCTAGATACCTTACTTTGTGTGTGAAGCTTGAGTCATTGCTACTAGGAAAAGTAGAAATTCCCTTTCATTGACTATGGCAATATTTGAACCTCGGGGCTCAGTGAAAGCTATCAGCTAATAATAATGAGGCCATGTATTTTAGGCATAGTCAGCCATGAGAGACCACCTGTTGTTCTAAAGGAAACTGATCTCTTTTTGCAGAAGGTCTTCAAATACAGATTTCTGATAGCTTATAGTATAAAGATTTATTCTATGGCAACTCAACCTTTTCCCCTGGCGCCTGTCTTTCAGAGATGGTGTCCTAGACAGATTACACTACACTGCCCTACTCTGGCAGTTCAAAGCACAGAAGGTGAGGGTAGGTAGGTGAACTGGGACACTGTACAAACCCCTCCTGTCTGTAGCTGCTTTTTAACCAGTCACCTGGGGTCCTCTAATAGCCCTGAGACTTGAATCTCTGTGATATGAACCTGGAGGCTGAACACTTTCATAGAACCTTTGACTCCCCCCCACCCCCATCCTTTCCAAAAAAGGCTTAGGTTTTTGACTTGATGGTGTTGGTAAAGGATGCACTTTTTACTCTTCTGATGGCCCAGAGGGACCCTTTAAACATGGATGGACTTCAGGTTGGTTTAACTTTTGACAAATAGCCTCTGTATTGTCAGTTGTTGCCCTGCATTATCCACAATGTTCTTCTCACTCACTTTAGTGAGAACCTCTTTCTTGCTTGCAGCTCTTTTTATCTTACTTGTTAACTTTGTGGGTTTCAGGGAGCTAGTGTCCATTATGTGTAGCTTTATAAAAAACAGACTGAATGACAAGACCGTGGTTTCAAGGAGGTGAGCAAGCGCTGTATTAAGTAGGTATATTAAAGATATAAGAGGAGTAAAACAGGTACTGAGTATTTGCGTTCCTCTCTCTGTCTCTTTGTACTCATTGTTGAGGTAGTGATGGGGAATGTTCTTCTTGAGCTGGTTGGGGAGTTCTTCAATGAAAAGAAAGGGAGTTAGCAATTGCTTCAATGTGGAAGAGAAACACATCAGATAATACTAGCTTAGTTGCAGTGTATAGTTGAGGAAATACGCTAGTGCCTAGGTTTCTCAGAAACATTAGGGTCCATCCTAAGAGGAGAATGAAAGGAAGAAAATAAGGAAGGAGGAAGTGTGAGGGGTTAGTCTCCTTTGCACAGATCTGGTTGTATAATCATCTCTGTCTTCTCTCAAGTTAGAAATTTCTTGGCACTGGCTGCTGGATGATTCACATAGGTCTACGGTTTATAAATCATGTCTGTATAATATATCTTGATTTACCAACAAACCCCCAGTTTCAGCTCTTGCTGCATCTTCTTTGATATCTTCACATACATAGCCTTAAGGACTTGTCACACACATACAGCAAATATGAGGAGTCACCTGTACCTCCAGTAAACAGAGAAAAGTACTGGTAATGTTTCGTGTACTTTTCCAACCTTTTCCCCTGTTTGTGTTTTTAAATTTTATTTTCTGTGTATTTTTAATTGGAGGGTAATTGCTTTATAGTGTTGTGTTGGTTTCTGCTGTGAAACAGTGTGAGTCAGCTATAAGTCTACGGGTATCCCCTCCTTCTGGGGCCTCCCTCCCACCCCTCCAGGTCATCATAAGGCCCCGAGCTGAGCTCCCTCTGCTATACACCTGCTTCCCATGAGGCTATCTAGTCCACACATTGTAGTGTGTATGTATGTCAATGCTATTCTCTCAGTCTGTCCCCTCTTCTCTTTATCCCACTGTGTCTGCAAGTCCATTCTCTACATCTGTGTCTCTATTCCTGCCCTGCAAACAGGTTCATCAGTACTATTCTTCTAGATTCCATATACATGCATTAATATATGATATTTGTTTTTCTCCTTCTCGCTTACTTCACAATGTATGACAGGCTCTAGGTTCATACACCTCACTACAACTGACTCAAACCTGCTCCTTTCTATGGGTGATTAACATTCCATTGTGTATATGTGCCTCAACTTCTTGATAGACTCATCTCTCAGTGAGCAGCTAGGTTTCTTTTATGTCCTAGCTATTGTAAATAGTGCTGCTATGAACATTGGGGTGTGTGTGTGTGTTTAAACTAGAATTATACTATATATACTGCTTTGGAGTTAGTTGTTTTTGATTAATAAAGCATGAATATTTTAGCATTAAATGTTCTCCTATAACAATTTTTGTATTTCATCCAGCCTGGCATTTCACATGATATACTCTGCATATAAGTTAAATAAGCAGACTGACAATATACAACCTTGACGTACTCCTTTCCTTATTTGGAACCAGTCTGTGAAATGTCCATGCAAAATGCCAGGCTGGATGAAGCACAAGCTGGAATCAAGATTGCCGGGAGAAATATCAGTAACCTCAGATATGCAGATAACAACACCCTTAGGGCAGAAAGCAAAGAAGAACTAAAGTGATGAAAGTGAAAGAGAAGAGTGAAAAAGTTGGCTTAAAACTCAACATTCAGAAAACTAAGATCATGGCATCCCATTCCATCACTTCAAGGCGAATATATGGGGAAACAATGGAAACAGTGACAGACTTTATTTTCTTGGGCTCCAAAATCACTGCAGGTGGTGACTGCAGCCATGAAATTAAAAGATTCCTTCTTCCTTGGAAGAATAGCTATGACCAACTTAGACAGCATATTAAAAAGCAGAGACATTACATTGCCAACAAAGGTCCATCTAGGCAAGGCTGTGGTTTTTCCAGTAGTCATGTATGGATGTGAGAGTTAAGAAAGAAAATAAAGAAAGCTGAGCGCCGAAGAATTGATGCTTTTGAACTATGATGTTGAAGACTCTTGAGAGTCCCTTGGACTGCAAGGAGATCCAACTAGTCCATCCTAAAGGAAATCAGTCCTGAATATTCATTGGAAAGACTGATGCTGAAGCTGAAACTCCAATACTTTGGCCACCTGATGCAAAGAACTGACTCATTTAAAAGCTGATGTTGGGAAAGACTGAAGGTGGCAGGAGAAGGGGACGACAGAGGATGAGATGGCTGGATGGCATCACTGACCTGATGGACGTGAGTCTGAGTGAACTCCGGGAGTTGGTGATGGACAGGGAGCCCTGGCGTGCTGTGATTCATGGGGTTGCAAAGAGTCGGACACGACTGAGCGACTGAACTGAACTGAACTGATTCTTTGTGGTATCTATTGCTAAATTTCTGGACTAAAGATATAGGCATTTTTGCATCTGACATATATTTTAAAATTGTCCTCCATAAACGAGAAGTAATTTTGTTTCCTTTTGCTTCTCTTGCTTAGGCTAAAAATTTTTCTCTTCCTCACCTGCTAGTTCTTAGTTGTTTGCTTATTTCGAAACATTTCTCATTTAGAATTAGGTAGAATTTAAAAAGGGAAGAATTTGTATAGAACATTTATTTGTTACTTTATTTTTCTATCTGAGTTTTCCCTGGGTGTTTTTATGATCTTGCTTTTCTGGTCTAGTTTCATGTAATCATGATTTCTTTGCTAATAAGGTTGGAAGAGTAAGAGGAAATATGACTATATGACTAGATTTTTATGGTCAAAAGCCAAGAAACTGAGTACACATAACTTTACCCTCTTGCCTTTTGGTATTATTGTTCTTGTTAGAAAGGAAAATCAAGCAAAGCATGAAGCAGTATGATGTGATAGATGATGTAGAGGTTATGGTGACAAGACATCAGAGAACAGACACCGATCTGTAACAACAGTTCCTTTCATTTGCGATTAGCTGGATAAACCACAGCACTTTTTTTCTTTGTCTGTTTATTAATTTTGGAGGACCAGGTTATACAATGATAACCATTTAAGGAAGTGAATTTGTATTGAATATAGAAAATATTCAAAATTATTTAAAAAAATCATGGAAAGTTTATATATTTCTCAGAGCAGTGCGTAAATCTGTAGATGGCTATAAAGAGATTTTGGTTTTATGTGCTGTCTATAGAGTTTAAATGTGGTGAATTGAAGAGATTTCCACTAGATCCAATGAATTTCATCTGATATCGTGGATTAATGAAGTCTCTTGCTTTCAGGGAACAAAATTAGTATTTCATGGGCATTCCAAGGATTTGTGGGAAAAAAAAGTGCTGAACCCTGAAAACAGGATATATTGACGCCAAACGGTGTCTAAAGTTGATTTGAAATTAGAGCTTAGCTGCCAGTAAATGTTTTTATCCCAACTTACTTTATTTGGTATGAAGTGGATGAGATGAAGTTGATGAGATGGTTGGATGGCGTCACCGACTCAATGGACATGAGTTTGAGTAAACTCCGGGAGTTGGTGATGGACAGGGGAGCTGGGCGTGCTGCAGTCCATGAGGTTGCAAAGAACTGGACACGACTGAGTGACTGAACTGAACTCAAGCAATTTGAGTCTATAATTGGGGTTGACAAACTGTGGCCCATGGGCCAAGTCTGGCCTTCCACTTGTTTTTATATGACCTGCCCTATAAGCTAAGAATGGTTTTTACATTTTTAAATGGTTGAAAAAATTCCAAAGAATCTTATTTTGTGGTGTGTGAACATTATGCGGCATTCAGAGTTCAGCCTCCACGCAGGAAGCTCTGTTGGAACACAGGCATACTTGGACGTGTGGGCGTTGTCTGTGGCTGCCTTCGAGCTACAGCAGCAGTGTTGATTGGTTGTGGCTGAGATGGTATGAC
Source organism: Madoqua kirkii (assembly GCA_006408675.1). Classification (NCBI taxonomy): domain Eukaryota; kingdom Metazoa; phylum Chordata; class Mammalia; order Artiodactyla; family Bovidae; genus Madoqua; species Madoqua kirkii. Next base: position 139,119 of record SJYC01059724.1, read on the forward strand.
CTGGAAAGCCTAAAATAATTCACCCTGTGGCCCTTAGAAAAGAAGTTTGTTGACCTCTGATCTGGAACTGTACACTCAGATCCACCTTTGATTTTGACTTAGTGTATGACGCTGGGGACATCATTTTCTTCTTTATGTATTACATTGGCCAGAAAGTTTGTTTGAGTTATGGGAAGACCGGAATGAACTTTTTGGCCAACCCAATATTTCCCTTCCTGAGAAACGTGGCAGTCACTATGTATTCAGTGATGATGCAGATCACATAGCTGTTCCCAAAGCTAAGTTTTGCCTAACCCTGTTGTGAATCTTATTTAATGATACAAGTCAGTGGCTTTTAAAGTATGGTTTTCAGATCTCTGGGTATTCATTCCTGAGATCTTTTCAGGGACTCTCAAGGCAGAAACTATTTTTTATGATAATCAGGAAGTTATTTTCTGTTTCTATTCTGCTGACGTTTGTACTGATGATCCAAAAGCAGTGGTCAGTAAAAATGCTGTACTTGAACATGAATCAAGACAGTGATATGAGACTATAACAGTATTTGTTGCACATACTTAAAGTAATACCAATGCTTATTTCACCTAGGAGGTCCTTGATAAAGCAGTAAAAACAGTTAATCTTACTGAGTCTCAACCCTTGGATATATGTCTTTTATATGCTATTATGTGAGACGAAATGAAAATGAAAAGACACTACGTACTGAACTGCCCTGGTTGTCTTGAAAAAAGCGCCTTTGCCGTTATTTGGACTGTAAACTAGCTACTCTCTTCCTGGGGCCCCATTTTTGCTTGAAAGAATGATTGGCAGACAACTCATTGTTCAGACTTGAGTATTTAGCAATTTTTCTTTTAAATGAAAAAAAGAAGCTTGCACTTCAAAGAAAACAGTTAACAGTATTTGTTGCCGAATAGTGATGCTATTCTAGTTCTTCACACCAAAATAGAATTTTGGAGAACCTGTATCAGCCACTTTGAGCCTAACAGTTTCACAATACGTAAACAATTTTTGGACGAGGTGGTGATAAGTAGCAAATGTGATTTTCTTGGAGATATTGTAATGATGAAATTTATCACCATTTGGAGGCTCCGTGTAACTCAGGAGACGAATATTTTCAAAATGACCAGAGTGTGATGTTACAAGATCAGGGTGTGAGACAGACCCATGGATTTGAATGTAACAGAAACAGAAATGACATTGATAGAAATTTATATTCCACATGTAAACTAACCTTTAAGAAGCTGCTACTTGTTAAGTTTTGTTGTAGTATTAAAAAATGATAGCTATAGTTATTTGAAAAGGCTGTTAAAATATTCCATTTTCAGTTACTTAGCAATGTGACATTTTCTTCAACTCTTTTAGCCAGAATGACATCTAACAGATTGAGTGCAGAATTAGACCTGAGAATATGGCCATCGTCTGTTAACAAGATTTGCAAATATGTAAACAATGGTACTTCTTAATTATTTTTATAAAAATTATGTTAACATATAATGGACTTTTAAGTGTTTAAAAATTCAGTCTATTTTTTAAATACCAAGATTAGTAAATATTTACAGATGTAACCCATATAAACAAAGGTCTTTGAGGTCCTTAATCATTTTTAAGAATGTAAAAGTAGAGCAGGTTTGTAACGGTTATTGTAGTTCAAGCTCATGTATCATGAAGTGAGTTATATGAAATGGACGAAGTAATTTTCATTGAGTAAATGTTCAGTAGCATCCACTATTCATTTTTTGTCAGAAAACTAAGATGCAAATACTGACCAAAGCTTTTGCCAAAAGCTTGTGGAAGAGGCTGAAACATGAATTTCAAAAAATTCAGTTAAAAGAGTGCTGCATGGCATACATTTTCCAAATATGGATGGTTACTTAAAAGCACATCTCTGAGGATATGTTATATTATGTATGGTAAAATTGTTATTATGTAATTGCTATAAAAGTTATAATTTAATCTTAGCCTATTATAAGCATTAGCTCTTTTTCTCATTTAAAGCCCCACATAATAAGTTTTATTATTAAGTAACTTGTGGTTGGTCGCATGGTAAGTTTTAAGAGCTTGGATTCAAGCACTTCTCTTTTCTATTCTAAAGTGCTCTTTTCCTTTTATCATAATTCTGTTCTTCACAGAAGCTGTGTATATAAGCATCAACCTTCTGTACATACAAGATCCTGTGGTAAAGGCTTCTTGTAACAACAGGACTAGATAAAGACTTGTCTTCTGTTTTAATCTGATGGTTAAGGCAGGAGATTGTCTTCCAGAACTATGGGGAGACAGTACAAGAATGAATGAGCTAAGCTGAAACAAACTGCTAGACACTGACCTCCATCAGTGAGTTGCAGTCTTCCTGGTTGACATGGGTCGTGTGAAAAAATGTTTGGTCAGTATGATTTGCCTTCTTTTGGCTGATTCTCAATTTAATATCTGTTCACTATTGTGATCGTATTTCTAGGTTTCTCCAGTGACAGTGATCTGGTATCTCTCACTGTTGATGTGGATTCTCTTGCTGAGTTGGATGATGGAATGGCTTCCAATCAAAATTCTCCCATCAGGACTTTTGGTCCCAATCTTTCTTCGGATTCTTCAGCACTAGGGGCTGTTTTTTCTGACAGTGAACAGAACAAAACAGAAGAAGAACGGGAAAGTCGTAGCCTTTTTCCTGGCAGTTTAAAATCCAAGCTTGGCAAGAGAGATTATTTGGAGAAAGCAGGAGAATTAATAAAGCTGGCTTTAAAAAAGGAAGAAGAAGATGACTATGAAGCTGCCTCTGATTTTTATAGGAAGGGAGTTGATTTGCTCCTGGAAGGTGTTCAAGGTACAATTTTATCTGTATTATTATATTTTGGCATGTCCTTATGTTGATACTTTGGAGCAAATACATACACACACATACATATGTAGCAATTTCTTATGTATAATCTTGTGTAAAAACAAGACTGAAAAAAATAAATTACTGGAGATTAAATTACCTAAATATGGTAATTTAACTTTTAATTATGTGGTGGAAGACAGTATACTTAAGTCTCTGCAAGTATCAATTAATCAACACAAACAGAATTTTTAAAAATCAAGCTTCTCAGTCTCTTGTTAGAATAATAATTTTTTTTTTCCCTGCCATGTTCACCTGATTCTGTCAGGAATATTCCCAGAGATTCTTTAGTATGTTTACTCTTGATGGCCTAAAGTGGCAAGATGAAATGGGCTTTTAAACTGAGAACATAAAGAGTTCTTGGATTTGCTTACTATTCTGTTTTTGTTACTTGTGATAAAGTCTCAGCCAATTAATGGGGGTGATACAGGACATGGAGAGCTGAATGCTGCTAAATGTCTGTAAGTAGAACTCAGCCTGTTATTTGTGTTTAAGCATCCGTTTTTCATTATTTGCCTTTCTCTTAGGGAAGCAGATTGAAGCATACTGCGATTTATAATCTGATGTCCTAGACACAATAGTCAGAGGCTAATAGGACCTTCTTCCGGTGGTTTTCTTTCAGGAAAAGCGCTGTTGTTGTTGTTCTGTGGTCTTCGACTTGTCAGCACTGTTTAGATTGTCATGGTCTCCTGGATCACTGACAGTCTGTGTTTTAGCTGTAGTGCTTCGGCCCTCACTGTGCTTCCTGTACTGTAGTCAGAAGCCTTCGGTTTACTCTTCCTCGAGTATCAACTTTCCATCTTCTAGTATGGGTGATGTAAAAACGGATACTTGGCCATAAGGAGTGAAAGGAGTGTGTAGTGGCGTCCTAACAACTTTTTAACTAGGAGTTTGGTGAATTTTCTTGGTTTTAGCTTTCACACTCAGTTCCACAGCTATCTAAAACCACCAGTTCCTGAACTTTTGGAGAGATTTACACTGCTGTGTAAGTAAGGTAGCTTCCTTGAGTTGATCACACAGTAACCACTCATTCATCTACTTTTTAGCTTCTAAAATTTTGTTGCTGTTGTTTTCTTTCTTTTTGTTCTTGAAGAGTTTTGCCTTAATTTCTTTTACTGCCACATTAATGGAACTTCAGGAGGGAGCATCTCTTATGATTTGATTGATATATAATTTTGATATAAATTTTGTTTTTCAAGTAGTTTCATTGTCTTGGGTTTTTTTGTCTGCTAGTGGAACATTCCAATCTTAATGACTTACTCATTTTTCTTCTTTGTCTTAATTCTCATTTGGAGTTTTAAAATGGGGATGAGTTGCAAAAATTAGATTTCATGTTACTCCCTTTTCTTTCTATGTAATTTTGTACTAAAACACAAAATTGACATATATAAAACATATCAATGTGTTACTTTTCTAAAATTTATTAGTACTGAAACCTTAGAACACTTCATAATGTTACCACTTGATGGCACCAGAAAAATAAAAATCTTTTCTTCAAAATGAGAATTGTGGATACATATCAGCAAATACCAAAAAATAATATTGTTTTACTTGTTTCATTATTTCATAATAATAATGTTGTTATTTGTGATTATGGTGGTGAGTTATTTCTCCACTGCAACTTGATACCAAACCTCCTAGTTCAGTTTAGTTCAGTCGCTCAGTCGTGTCTGACTCTTTGCGACCCCATGAACCTCAGCATGCCAGGCCTCCCTGTCCATCACCAACTCCCGGAGTCTACCCAAACCCATGTCCATCGAGTCGGTGATGCCATCCAACCATCTTATCCTCTGTTGTCCACTGATCTCCAGTAGCATATTAGGCACCTACCGACCTGGGGAGTTTATCTTTCATTGTACTACCTTTTCATACTGTTCATGGGGTTCTCAGAGCAAGAATACTGAAGTGGTTTGCCATTCCCTTCTCCAGTGGACCACATTTTGTCAGGCCTCTCCACCATGACTTGTCCGTCATGGGTGGCCCCACAGGGCATGGCTTAGTTTCATTGAGCTAGACGAGGCTGTGGTCCATGTGGTCAGATTGACTAGTTGTAAGCCTGCTAGACCTCTATTTTAAGGAATGTTACAATTTAAAGGTACTTTTCCTATTTAGCTTAACATATTTCTGAAATTGGAATCTCTGTTTCTGCCTGGATTAGTTTTTGTGGTTAATATGCCATCCAGTCTAAAAAGTTATAGTCAAGTAATTGCTTTTAGCCTCCTATTGTTTATCCATAATATGATCAATTTAATTCATACAAACCATGGTGACCATAGTCACAATTCTAACTTTTAACCAAAATGTATAATAATGTCTGTTTCAGACACATGGTTATACATTTAACCATGTTTAAATGTAACGTTAGGGCAGTGTTTCTAGTCTGTGGATTCTGTTTAGAAACATACCACGCACCACACATGGACATTATTTTTGAAAAATGTTTTCCCCAGTTTTACGGAGGTATAATTGACATATGACATCATAATGATTTGATATATGTATATATTGTGAAATGATTACTGCAGTAAGTTTAGTTAACATACATCACTTCACATAGTTATATTTTTTTCTAGTAATAAGAACTTTAAAGATTATTCTCTTAGCAGCTTTCAAATATACAATATAGTAACGTTAACTGTAGTCACCATATTGTATGTTGTTATTGTTTAGTCACTAAGTTGTGTCCGACTTTTTGTGACCCCATGGACTGTAGCCCTCCAGGCTCCTATGTCCATGGGACTTCTCGGGCAAGAATACTGGAGTGGGTTGCCATTCCCTTCTCCAGGGAATCTTCTTGACCCAGGGATTGAACTGGAGTCTCTGACACTGGCAGGCGGGGTTTTTTTTTAACCACTGACCCACCTGGGAAGCCCATATTGTATGTTTTATCCCCTGAATTTATTAATCTTATAAATGAAAGTTTGTATTTTTTGACCACCTTCGCCCCTTGCCTCTGGCAACCACCAGTCTGTTCTCTGTTTCTTTGAGTTTGGTTCTATTTAGATTGCACATATAAGTGAGATCATATGGTATTTGTCTTTCTCTGACTTAATTTTACTTAGCATAGTGCCCTGAAGAATTTATTTTTTATGGTTGAGTAGTATTCCCCTGTATATTATTCACTATATATCATAAAATACATTTTTGTGGTTGTATAATATTCCACCACACTATCAGTTCATCTCTTGATGGACACTTGGGTTGATTTGTGTCTTGGCTGTTGTGAATAATTCTGCAGTGAACATGGACATGTAAATATATCTTTGAGATAATGATTTGTTTCCTTTGGATATATACCCGAAAATGGAATTGCTCAATCATACGGTAGTTCTATTTTAAATTTTTCCTCCATACCACTTTCCGTAGGGGCTGTACCAATTTAGATAAGTGTATGAGGGTTCCCTTTTTTTCACATTCCTGTCAACATTTGTTATTTATTGTCTTTTTGATGATTAGCATAGCCATTCTGATAGGCATGAGGTGATACCTCATTGTGGTTTTGATTTGGGTTTCCCTGATGATGAGCGATGCTAAGTACTTTTTCATATACCTTTTAAGCATTTATATGTCTACTTTGGGAAAATGTCTGTTCACTTCCTCTGCCCATTTTTTAATCTGGTTGGTTTTTTCCTTGTGAGTTATGACAATTCTGTATGTATTTTGGATATTAACTTAAAAAACATTTTATAGCTGCACTGCAGCTTCACTGCTGCGCCTGGGCTTCCTGGGCTTGTGGCGAGTGGGGACCACTCTCTCCTTGTGGTGCCTGGGCTTCTACTGCAGCGGCCTCTTTTGTGGCAGAGCCCGGGCATCAGTAGTTGCAGCTTGCAGGCGCTAGAGCATGGGCTCAGCAGTTGAGGTGCTTGGGCTTTGTTGCCCTGTGGCATATGGTATCCTCCTAACCAGGGGTCAGACCCATGTGCCCTGCATTGTCAGGCAGATTCTTAACCAAACCACTGGACCACCAGGGAAGCCCTGAATATTATCTTCTTATCAGGTATATAATTTGCAAATATTTCTCCCATTGGTATATTGCCTCTTGACTTTTTAAAATTTATTTTTTAATTGAAGGATAATTGCTTTATGGAATTTTGTTGTTTTCTGTCAAACCTCAACATGAATCAGCCATAAGTATATATATAGTCCCTCCCTTGTAAACCTGCTTCCCATTCTCTCTCCCCATCCCACCTCTCTAGGTTGATTAGAGTCCCTGTTTGAGTTTCCTGAGACATACAGCAAATTTCTGTTGGCTGTTTATTTTACACATGATAATGTAAGTTTCCATGTTACTGTCAACATACATCTTACCCTCTCTCCCCTCTCCCCATGTCCATAAGTCTGTCCTCTATGTCTGTTTCTGCATTGCTGCCTGCAAAAATATATAGTCCCTCCCTTGTAAACCTGCTTCCCATTCTCTCTCCCCATCCCACCTCTCTAGGTTGATTAGAGTCCCTGTTTGAGTTTCCTGAGACATACAGCAAATTTCTGTTGGCTGTTTATTTTACACATGATAATGTAAGTTTCCATGTTACTGTCAACATACATCTTACCCTCTCTCCCCTCTCCCCATGTCCATAAGTCTGTCCTCTATGTCTGTTTCTGCATTGCTGCCTGCAAATAAATTCTTCAGTACCATTTTTCTAGGTTCTGTGTACATGCATTAGTATATAATATTTA
>SJYC01059730.1:0-11698 GCA_006408675.1 Madoqua kirkii
GCAGAAAGCAAAGAAGAACTAAAGAGCCTCTTGATGAAAGTGAAAGAGGAGAGTGAAAAAGTTGGCTTAAAACTCAACATTCAGAAAACGAAGATCATGGCATTTGCTCACATCACTTCACAGCAAATAGATGGGGAAACAATGGGAACAGTGAGAGAGTTTATTTTCTTTGGCTCCAAAATCGCTGCAGAGGGTGACTGCAGCCATGAAATTAAAAGACGCTTTCTCCTTGGAAGAAAGGCTACGACCAACCTAGACAGCATATTCAAAAGCACAGACATTACCTTGCCAACAAAGGTCCGTCTAATCAAAGCTTTGGTTTTTCCAGTAGTCATGTATGGATATGAGAGTAGGACTGTAAAGAAAGCTGTGTGCAGAACTCATGCTTTTGAACTGTGGTGTTGGAGGAGATTCTTGAGAGTCTTTTAGACTGCAAGGAGATCCAACCAGTCCATCCTAAAGGAAAGAATATTCATTGGAAGGAGTGATGTTGAAGCTGAAACTCCAGTACTTTGGCCACCTGCTGTGAAGAATTGACTCATTTGAAAAGACCCTGATGCTGGGAAAGATTGAAGGCAGGAGGAGAAGGGGACGACAGAGGATGAGATGGTTGGATGGCATCACCGACTCAGTGGACATGAGTTTGAGTAAGCTCCGTGAGTTGGTGATGGACAGGGAGGCCTGGCGTGCTGCAGTCCATGGAGTCACAAAGAGTCGGACATGACTGAGTGAACTTAACTGAATGATCTATACTATCATAATAATGTCATAATAACGTAAATGTTTATTGGTTTTCTGATTTCAGAATTACAAGCATACACCATTTTATTGCATTTTCTTTTATTTTGCTTTGCAAATACTGTGTTTTTCACATATTGAAGGTTTGTGGCAACCCTGTGTGAAGCAAGTCTATCAGCACCAGTTTTCCAACAGCATTATTTTTAATGAAGGTATATGCATTGTTTTCTTAGACATAATGGTATTTGCATGTGTTTTAGACTATCATATAATGTAGAGAAAACTCCCATATGCTCTGGGAAACCCCAAAATGTGTGTGACTAGCTTTATTGAGATATTCACTTTATTGTGGTGGTCTGGAACTGAGAGATCCCTGAGGTATGCTTGTAGACAAATCACAAAAGAATTAGGCATGTAGAAAAAGGTTTAAAAAGATGCACACCAAAATATTGATATGTTAATCTGAGGAAGTAAGAGAGGCTTGGGGATGGTGAAAGGCTGTTCTCACTTTTATTCCATGTTGTATTATGCTGTGTTGTGTTATTTTTTGGATAGATTTCACATGATCAGATTCATACATAGATTTTGTTTATAAAACAGACTATTCTAAGCTTTGGTGGGAAATGTAATTCTGGTCTGCCCATCTTACATCTTTCCTCTTTTGAAAAATTTTCAAGGCTTTAGAGCCCTGACTTTGTAACATGACTTAAAAGGGACTGTGTTTACTTCTTTGGCTTCACTTCTTTACTTCTTGATTTTGTACTTAATAATATTGATATTATGAGGGCTTCCCTTGTGGCTCAGATAGTAAAGAATCCACCTGCCAGTGCAGGAGACCCAGGTTTGATCCCCGGGTCAGGAAGATCCCCTGGAGAAGGGAATGGCAACCCATTCCAGTACTCTTACCTGAAGAATCCCATGGACAGAGGAACCTGGGGGGCTATAGTCCACAGGGTTGCAAAGAGCCAGACACCACTGAGTGACTAAACAAGACAACAAACAACAACATTATACCTAATATTGGGTGGGCTGGAAAGTGCCATCCCGCCATATGCCTACAAGTCATACTGGGTACTTGTGAAGAACACTACTATTTCATGGTCCTTTTTGTGTACAGAATACACTCAACCTTTGTCTGAGGCTGACAACCCCAGGGTTCTTCCTTCTTTTCACAGTATTAAGCTCAAAGTCCAGGTATGTTGGTTGATACCCAGGAGTTACTGTCATTTCTACCTGCAAGCCAGCCAATTCTCAGTTAACAGCCAGAGCTCATTGCAGCATTGAGTTTTCCAACTTTCCCTCCTAGACCTACAGGTTTAATAGATACAGGTTTTCTTCCCAAGGGACTACAAACAACATGTTAGCACTTTGTCTGTTTTTTCGGTCTTCAGTATCTGCTGCTTTGCTACCCACCAACAGATCGCTATGTCAAATGCATTTATTTTAGGTTTGCTTATGCTATGCCCTACTTTCTATCTCAATTTCTATGTCAGTAAGTTAGTATTAGACTCTGCTGCAGTAACAGACAACACCCATACCTGAACAGCTTAAAGCAATGAAAGTTTGCCTCTTGCTATGCTACATGACCGTTGCATGTTGGCTGGGGGTGGACTCTGCAGGAGACTCTGCTCAACATTATCCTATATGGACCCAGGCTGGGCAGGCTCCATCTTCTTGCTTCTATATGCTATGGTTGCTATATTCTTCATGTCATTGAATCCTCGCAATTATTCCTGCTTTTCAGAGGAGGAAACTGAGACATTGAGCTATTAAACAATTTTCCCAGGAAAATTGCTTTCCTAAGAAACAAGGCAGTTAGGATTTGAATCTGATTGGTTTGTCTCCCACCAAACTTAACTACTACCCCTCATGCTATTTCTTCATAGAATAGTGATGAAGAACCAAGGTAAATGGATGAAGATACTGAAGTTCACTGGGATGAAGGGGGACAGTTTAAACTCAAAAGATGATCTTGGAAGAATTCTTTTCTAAATTTATTTATTTGTATATTTTGGCTATGCTGGTCTTTATCGCTACACACAGGCTTTCTCTAGTTGCAGCGAGCAGGGGCTACTCTTGGTTGCCGTGTGCAGGCTTCTATCGTTACGGAGCACACAAGCTTCAGGAGTTGTGGCATGCAGGCTTAGTTGCTCTACAGCATCTAACTTATGTCTCTGCATTGGCTGGTGGGTTCTTAACCACTGGACCCCCAGAGAAGTCCTTAGAAGAGAATTCTGCTTTCAAACCCAGAAATTTAATTAGTGACAATATATAAGAGCAAAATTGGGTTATGATGTTAAACAATTAACAACTGAGTGAGAATAAAGTGCATCTATTTTAGTAATTTCATTTACTTTGACAAGATACTTAAGATATAATCCTAGAATACAGTTTGGTTTTGTACCAGATCTAGGTTTCCAGATCTAGGGCCACTGTGAGTCCTGGAGTAACTGTGATTATCTGGATGTGAGAGGTGAATGGCCGTGCAAAGGGTTGGTGTTGCCTGAATCCCTGGGAGCTCCGTGGGTGGTCAACCTAACTGAGGCAGCATTCTGGGTAGAAAAGAGCCACCCTGAATGGAGAAATCTGTGTTCCTCATACAGATTTGTGATGTGTTTGCTCGTCTCCCACCGTGGGATTGAGAATTCAGCTGTTTACTGTCTAGTAGAACTCGTAGAAGTGGGAAACTGAGAACAGACATAGAGAACAGCCATGTATTGAGGCTGGATATGAAAATTGTCTCTGAATTTCTGTGGCAATCCAGCAGTTAACACTCCACACTTACATTGCAGGGGCACGGGTTCAATCCCTCTTTGAGGAACTAAGATCCTACAAGCTACATGGCATGAAGTAAAGTGAAAGTCACTCAGTTGTGTCCTACTCTTTGCTACCCCATGAAACATACATGAAATATACCCAATGAAATATACAGTCCATGGAATTCTCCAGGCCAGAATACTGGAGTGGGTAGCCTTTTCCTTCTCCAGGGGATCTTCCCAACCCAGGGACTGAACCCAGGTCTCCCGCATTGCAGGCAGATTCTTTACCAGCTGAGCCACAAGGGAAGCCCAAGAACGCTGGAGTGGTTAGCCTATCCCTTCTCCAGCGGATCTTCCCGACCCAGGAATTGAACCAGGGTCTCCTGCATTGCAGGCAGTTTCTTTACCAACTGAGCTATCAGGGAAGCCAACCCAAAAATAAATGAATAAATTTTTTTTAAAAAGAAGGAAAATTGTCTCTAACAGTCCGCTGCTATCAGTGGCACTGTGAGGGAAGCAGTGACTGTCACCATAGCTGCAGCCAAAAGGGTTGCCACCCACCTCCTCAGTGCATGACTGAGCTGATCACAGCCTTCTCCTTGTGAAACTCTCCATCCTGGACTTTCCAGGACCCCACCCTCTTCTGACTCAGCTGCTTTCTTCTGACTCTGGTGTCTGTCCCCCAAGCCTTCTGTCTCCAGTGCATAGCAACTCCATTTGCTTACCCAGAACCTCCACTTACCCAGTCACTTGCCGCTGACTTTCTCTCTCACACAACAGGCAGCTCATTTTCAAGTCCTGTCCACCCTACCTTCAGAACGTGTCCAGCATCTGACCTCCATGGCTGCTCATCACCTCTGCCTTGACTGTCCTAGTCTGGGCTGCCATCATGTCACCTGCACTGTCACAGTGGCCCTGCTGTCAGGGCTCTTGGCTTCTGCCCCCGCCCGCCTACCATTCACTGTCAACACAGGAGCCATGGGGATCACTCCCTCCTCTGCTCAGAAACATCAGGGCAGCAGCATCTCACGCAGATATGGGCCCATATGATTAAGTCCCCTGGCACCTATTTGGTTTTATTTCCCATTACCTCCTTTTTTTTCTCACTCAGCTCCAGCCACACTGGCCCTTTTCTTGTTTTAATATTTATTTATGTATTTATTTATTTGGCATGCAGGATCTTCAGTTGTGGTGTATAGCATCTATTCCCTGGCCTGGGATCGAACCCAGGCTCCCTACATTGGGAGGGTGGAGCCTTAGCCACTGGACCTCCATGGAAGTCCCTCACACTGGCCACGTTGCCCCTCAAACATACCAAGCCTGGTTTCATCTCAGGATCATCATGCTTATAATTCCTTCTGCCTGGAAGATGCCTTCTGTCACATTCTGTGTGACTCACTCCCTCATCTCCTTCTGACCTCAGATGGAATGTCACCTTTAGGAGAGAGGTCTGCTCTGACTGTTGTGTCTCAAACAGCAGCCTTGACACTGTCCCCTCCCTCCCTGAGCCTCCCCCTCCCAGTGTTACGCTTACTTCTTATGCCTTCTCTATAGTACTTTCTACCCTCTGAACACACCTGCTTATTGTCTGCCTCTCTACTAGAATGTAAGCTCCAGGAGGGGAGAGTTTTGTTCCTTTCTTTCCCAAAAGCCCAGAACAGGGTGTCTGGCACATGATGAAAACTTAAGTAACTGCTAACTAGATAAATTACTGACCTTACACTGTGTAGGGAAGAGACTAGAGAAGAAAGTAGGTCTTGGGAGTTTGGCAAGAGGTGGCCTGGAAGGGCCACTGGGGAATACAAATAAGACCCAACTGTGAGGTAGTGAATGAAGCAAATCAGTCACTGCTCTGTCTCTATTGCTTATATTCAGAGGCCTGGGAAATGCAAATTCCAGTGTGTTAGGTTTAGAGGTTGACTTATTCTAACCATCTGAACAGATTACAAATGTTTTGGGGAAAGCTGGAAATCTGACTATCCATGTTGGATAAGTGATCAAAGGCAGCAGGGAGCCATGGTTTTTCATCTCAGGGAGAACAGACTTTGGAGCTTAGACTTCAGGACATACTCAGTGGCATTCTTCTGTCCCCTAGTGGCAGCACAGCTAAACTGCACAGGGAGACAGTTGCCTTGAAGAAAAAGCAAAGGCAAAACAAAGATGTCAAGCAAAGGCTGCCGCTCTCAAAGCCTGTGCCCATCAGAAGTGTGTGCACACGGGTGTGTTTGCCTGGGAGGAAGACTTCTAAGTGTTTTTCCTTTCCGAAATCTGATCATGCTTCCTTAATCACGTGACTTCAGCATCCCAGGGGACCAGTTTTCACAAAATACATTACCTCAACAGCTAGGTTTGGATATAAAACACACCCCTTAATCCAGGCCCTGGACAACCTCCTCTCATAACCATCACCAAATGTGTTTGTAGAAAGGATTTCTTCTGTGGCTGGGAGGTTGACAAAGGCAACCTCAAAGTCCCCTCCAGCTCTAGACTTCAGTGACTTCACAGTGAGCCCTTGTCACTCCATTCTCTTGACTGGAGTGGGAGTCTGGCCAGCCCTAAGTTTCCTGCTTCAGACTCTCACTTGCTGGAGGCATCTCCATTCCCCTTGAAATCGTCACTGCTTGCATCTTACTTCTGCCTAGCAACATGCTCCTTTTTACAATTTTTTAAATTATTTGGCCACACCATGCGGCATTTGGGATCCTAGTTCCCCGATCAGGAATGGAACCCTCACCCTCTGCAGTGGAAGCAGAGTCTTAACCACTGGACTGTCAGGGAAGTTCCTAAGCTATACATTTCTTATTCTTGATTTTGTGTAACAGAGATATTATCTTTAAACTGTGTCATGAATGTAGTGGACTCCCAAAGTTAGTGGTTCTCTCTAACATGCATATGGATCACCAGAAGAGAATGTTAGAAATGGAGAATTTCAATTCTTCCCCATGTCACTCTCCACCTCTGATTCAGCACATCAAGCAGGGAGCCTGGGTGTTTTCCTTTTGGCTGTCACTTCCAGTCTTCCCACTGTAGGTGGTCTATGGACGACCTTTGGGAGATACTGGAAAAAATGGTAACAGAAGAGAACAGATTTCTAAGACCCCTCCTCTGACACTGCACTGAACCATTAAAAGGAAAGTGTCAAGCACTTTGTAAATATCATATGTAGAACTGGATTTTCTCAGAAGGTATATCCGGTAGGGTGATGTGGAGAAGAATATGATCCAGTGTTGCTAAGGCTACTGGCCTCAGCTGCTGATCTCTCTCCTGTCTTTCTGGCTTCTGGGTCATGGCCAGCTTTAAGCCAAACTTTCTGCTTCAACCTGCTCCTTTGCTTGGTGCCAGTCTTGGCTGGATTTTCTATTTATTCCATCTTAATTCTGTAAAGTCCTATAACATACTATGAAGGGAAAAATCACCAGAGAAGCTTCGGACAGATGCAAACAGTTGATTTAGTGTCAAATATATATTAGATGAACAGACTGTTGCTTTGGATTTTTTGTTCTGTGATACCAAAGGCCCTAACCTTCCCTCTTCACTTTATAGATGAATAAAGTACAGTTTAGAAAGATGAAATGGTTACTGCAAGATCATGTAGGCAAAACTAAAATGGAGGCTTGTTGCTCCCAGTCAAGTGCCATTGTTGACACTACAGAGGCAAACCTACAGGCCTTAATGAAGCTGATCCCAGTGAGTGGTGCTCTGTGTGATTTTTTTTAAAAATGTTAATCGTAACTCATTTTATTTTATTTTTGGCTGTGCTCAGTCTTTGTGGCTGCAGTCTTTTTTCTAGTTGCAGCAAGCGGGGGCTCCTCTCCGGTGGGGTGCACGGGCCCTCATTGCAGCGGCTTCTCCTGTGAAGCACAGTCTCTAGGCCATGTGGGCTTCAGTAGTTGCGGCTCACAGACTCCAGAGCACAGCCTCAGTAGTTACGGTGCATGGGCTTAGTTGCCCTGCAGCATCTGGGATCTTGCTGGATCAAGGATCAAATCCATGTCCCTTGCATTGGCAGGCAGATTCTTAACCACTGAAATACCAGGGAAATCCACTCTATATGATTTTAGATACTTCAACAAACCTTATTCAGCTCAACCAGTGAGAAACCAAATTCCATGGCATCATTAGATTTTCTCTCTTCTTGGCTCCCTAGACCTACCAGTCATGAGTTCCAGATAATTCAAGCTCCACTCTATTTGTTACATTTACACATTTCCTTCCTACTTCCAGAGCACTTGCTGTCTTGAACACTTGCTGTTCAGGACAGTCGTCCAGAAGAAAACCTACTGCAAGTTCTCTGCAGCACGCACGCACACACACACAAATACACATAATCATAAATAAAGAGCTGGGCAGTATGATACCCTGAGCATGACAAAAAGAGCAGGCCCAGTGTGTATGGTTTTTGTGCTTTGTTGAGGGAGCTATACTGTGATTCACAATTAATTCCATTTTAAATGGATCTTTTTAAGGGCTGGCACAGCATCTCTTTAGCTATATGTGTATATGTTGTATACATGGCAGAGGGAATTCTTTTCCATGTACAGATATATGTGCTGTTTTCCAGAGTCTTAACTCTGTTCTCTCTTCTGAAGACAAATGACAAAAGAAATACAATCTATAAAGAATTAAAAGGTACTCATCTTATAACCCCAGAGAAGGCAATGGCAACCCACTCCAGTACTCTTGCCTGGAAAATCCCATGGACGGAGGAGCCTGGTGGTTTGCAGTCCATGGGGGTCGCTAAGAGTTGGACACGACTGAGCAACTTCAGTTTCACTTTTCATTTTCATGCATTCCAGAAGGAAATGGCAGCCCACTCCAGTGTTCTTGTCTGGAGAATCCCAGGGATGGGGGAGCCTGGTGGGCTGCTGTCTATGTGGTTGCACAGAGTTGGACACGACTAAAGCTACTTAGCAGCAGCAGCAGCAGCAGCAGCAGCAGCAGCAGCAGCATCTCATTACCCAATAATTCCACTTTTAAAGTGTTTGAGAAGCATTCACACATGGACTCAAGGAGGTTTGAGCAAAGGTATTCATATCAGCATTGTCTGTAAGAGTGGAACACTTTTACTACGTAAATGTCCACCAATAGAAAATGGAATAAACTATGGCCTGTCCATACTATATGATATAATATAGCAGCTAAACTCAACAAGGTGAATCTGTGTATGTTGACATCAAGAAAAAAAAGAAATCCCAAAGGCATACTGTTGCCTAAAAGGAGCAATGTGCAGAAGATTATGCATTATATACAATAATACATGCATATATGTATATAAATGTGAAAAGAAACAGAATCATATACATCAAAATAGCAATAATTATTAGCTCCTATTACCCTTGGGAGTGGATGGCAGGATAGGAGATCAAAAGAGGACAAGATGGAGAGCAAGGGGATTTTAAGCTTTTGTTATGTGGAAAAGCTTGGTGTAAAACAGTGCATTCGTGTACTGTATAATTTAAGTTTTTCAGAGTAATGTATGATTGCTTCTAACCACATAATACATAAAGTGACATGTGATACTTCCCTTTTCTTTCCCATAATTTCTCTCTTCCCCTATTGGTGGGCATTTCATTTGTTTTCTTCTTCTTTTTAAATTAGCTTTTACAAACAGTATTTCAAGGAAAATTTTTGTTTTTATCCACTTATGTTATTATTTCTGTGATATAGATCTTAAGAATTGTGATCATGGAACATAACACTTAACATTCGTGTACTGTATAATTAAGTTTTTCAGAGTAATGTATGATTGCTTCTAACCACATAATACATAAAGTGACATGTGATACTTCCCTTTTCTTTCCCATAATTTCTCTCTTCCCCTATTGGTGGGCATTTCATTTGTTTTCTTCTTCTTTTTAAATTAGCTTTTACAAACAGTATTTCAAGGAAAATTTTTGTTTTTATCCACTTATGTTATTATTTCTGTGATATAGATCTTAAGAATTGTGATCATGGAACATAACACTTAAAAAATTGATAGATGCTGCTGAAGTACCCTCCAAAAAGAGCATACCAATAATTCATAGAACGGTAGTTCTGTGGTAACTCTCTAGATCATATTATCATGATTGCAACAGTAATAGCTGCTTCCAGACATACTGCGTTGGCCTTAAGGCCAGACAATAGCTGACTTAATTTCCTTCCCCTTGCCTGTTGACTACTGGTGGAACAATCACAGAGCCTGCTGCATCAGCCTAATGGTGGAGGAGACTGGGATAGTGTGGGAGGGGAAGGTAGAGGCTGGTAGACCATGAAACTGACACGAATTAATGACCCATGGGCCACATTAACCCACAGACATGTTTTCTTTGGCCTGTACAATGTTAGGCTATACAGTGCTTTAAAAAACTGTATTTATATATGTATTGAAATCAGTGCCAAGTGTTAAAGGAGCAGTGCTTAATCTCCACTCATGTTCTCTTTCATATGGTTCTCCACGTGGAGAATCATTAATTTCCTTAACATTCCTGATTTTTGTTACTCTCTCACTCATTCCTGACCTGGAAAGTAGAGTGCTTCTTCTTCCTTTCCTCTATGTTGATTCATCAGACAGCGAGTGTTTATGCTTATGACTGGATGGTAACTCTAATTCCGTGGGTCAGTTTTTTATTTATTAATTTTTGGCTGTGCTGGGTCCTCATTGCTGCACACCAGCTTTTCTCTGGTTACAGTGAGCAAGGGCTACTCTTCACTGTGGTGTACAGGCTTCTCATTGCAGTGGCTCTCTTGTTGCAGAGCACAGGCTCTGGGCATGCAGGCTTCAGTAGCTGTGGCTCATGGTTCATTAGCTGTGGTTCCCAGGCTCTAGAGCACAGGCTCAGAAGTTGTGGTGCATGGGCTCTGCATCATGTGGGATCTTCCCGGACCAGAGATCGAACCTGAGTCCCCTGCATTGACCTGCAGATTCTTATCCACCATGCCACCAGGGAAGCCCCTGGAAAGTGTGAAAGTGTTAATCACTCAGTAGTGTCTGGCTTTTTGCGATCCCAAGGACTCTAACCTTCCATGCTTCTCTGTTCATGGGATGCTCCAGTCAAGAATACTGGAGTCAGTAGCCATTCCCTTCTCCAGGGAATCTTTCCCACCCAGGGATTGAACCTGGGTCTCCTGGATTGCAGAAATAGCTACTGTCTGAGCCATGATGGAAGCCAAAATATTAAAATATGAATAAGACTAGTTCCCCTCAGTCCCATTCTCCAACAAAAAGGTCAGTTTTAAAATTTTTATAATTTTTTTAACTGAGGTATAGTTGTGTCACAGTATTGTATTAATTTCTGCTGTATTATACAACAAAGCGATTCAATTACACAGATCCATGCATTATATATTATTCATATTCTTTTCCATTATGGTTTGTTACAAGACATTGAGTAGAATTCCCTGTGCAATATAGTAGGACAAGTTGTTATCTATTTTATATATAGTTTATATCTGCTAATCCCAAACTCCTAATTTATCCCTCCCTTACCCTCTTTCTCCTTTGGTAAACATGTTTGTTTTCTGTTTCTGTCTTGTAACCAAATTTATTTGTATATTTTAGATTCCACATGTAACTGATATTATATTTGTATTTCTCAGAAAGGTGATACTTTGTGTTGGGGGCCAGCATGAGGAACTCCGCCCATGGCAAAGGTCATGAGGAAAGGGGCTTCGGCATACGCAAAGGCGTGGCCGAGTTTCAGGAAATTCCCCTACTCCCAAGCATCTAACCCCAAAACCAGAGTCTGTCCTGTACTCTCACCTACAGGGCACTCTCCCCCATCACCGTTTCTCTCTGAGAAGCAGTAAACGTGCAGCTCCAAGGCAGTAAAAATTTCTGGGCGTGACTAGAGTGTTTCAACTTACGGGACTCCTCTGAAGGTTATCTAGCCTGCCTGTGTAGGTTCCTCTGGCCACAACAGCCCTCCAACCTTGAGAGGCATGAGATGTTTTGACTTACTAAAGGCAAGTTCTTGTGGAAAGTTAGAAATTATTAGTATAGTGGGTTGGATGGGAATTATATTGATAAAGGGTTTCTTCAATTGTTGTGTCAATAATTGCCGCTAATTCCCTGCCCTCGGTGGGACTAGGGCGTCTCAGGTTAAACTTCTCTGTGGACACATGATTGTTTACTACCTCTCAACCATAAACAGCACAGAGAGTTTTGGAGTATTCTGAGAATCTTAATTAACATAGGACTTTTTCTTGTTGTTGAGTCAATG
>SJYC01059736.1:0-12396 GCA_006408675.1 Madoqua kirkii
TTTGAAAGATGTTAAAGTTAGGTAAAATAAGATAAAATTAATTCATCCATTCCAGAAATATTTATGGATTACTTACTTTGTGCCAAGGATTCTCCTGGGCACATCAATCGGGACAATAGAGAAGAGCTCCTGGTTTTGTGGAACTCTGTTGGAAAGAGTTAATATCATGCATGTTATGAAGCAGTCCTTCACTTAATCCTCTTGATAATTATATACTTAAAAAACATTTACTTAAGGAACTGAGCACTAGAGCAAGCAAATGACTTGTGAACATCACATATCCAAGAAAAATCGTGGCCAAATTTATAACCTAATTTTCCATTTGACTTTCTAGATAACATCAGGAAATGGCACTATTCTTGTTACAGAATGATGATGCTATATTTGAGTGAAGAAAATTTCTAAACGAATGGGAAAATAACCAAGCAGAGCCCCAGTCCTGCCTGTTCAAATTTTCTAGGATTTAATAGGCAATCAATGATTTCAGATAAATCCTCTTTTCTCTTCCAGTATTTATTGCAGACATATCATCTTAGATGCTGGAATTTGTATGAGAGTCAGAATACTTAAGGCACTTAGATCCAATATTTTAGACAGGGCTTTGTTTACAGAGATCCTAACATAAATAGATGAATATTTATAGTGCATCTTAAATCATTTAAAAAAAAGCCCATAGGAAAAAAAAATATGTGGGAATGAAATAAAACAGTACATCTTCTTACCATGTAAGGTCATGTTCTAATCAGAAAACAGTTTTTTTCTTATAATCTATGCCTTCCTGTGCATATGTATTCAGTTGAGTCTGACTCTTTATGACCCCATGGAAAGTAGCCCACAAGGCTCCTCTGTCCATGGGTTTCTCCAGGTAAGAATACTGGAGTGGGTTGCTGTTTCCTAATTCAGGGGATTTTCCCAACCCAGGGATTGAATCTGCATCTCTTACATCTCCTACATTGGAAGCATATTCTTTACCACCATCCAACTGGAAAGCACCACAATCCATCCCTTTGGAGCTATGCAATAAATCCATATTTTAGAAGAATTAAATAGCTTGTTATTATACAGTTAAATGTATCTCTATTTTTCTATAATTTCCCTCTTTGGGGAGAGAATTAGATAATAGTGTGTTGACTACACACTGTAATTAATATCAATAAAAATAAAAATAAAAATAAGCCAAACATTCCCAAAGCAGGTTTTATTTTGCTCTCGATGTAGTCTCTTCTTTTTTGTTTTGTTTTATATAGTCTACCTTAAATGATTTTCTTCACTCATATGGATTTAGGTTCCTTACTATATACTTCAGTAACTTTTGTTCTGAATTTTCTTCTGAGGTCTTTGGCCATATTTTTCAGCTACTAGCTGGATATCCCTTCTTACCCTATTCCCTGTGGATCTTTATTAGAGCCTATAATTAGGAATTTTTCTCCATTTTCCAATTAGTTTTTTGAGTTAATTGTTCCACATGTTGATGTATTCTTTTTTTTTTTAATTTGAGTGTAATTGATTTCCCATGTTGTGTTAGTTTCAGATGTACAGCAAAGTGACTCAGCTTTACATACATATGTATTTGGACTTACCACTTGGTTCAGTTGGTAAAGAATCCACCTGCAATGCAGGAGATGCAGGTTTGACCCCTGTGTCAGGAAGATCCCCTCAGGTGGCCATGACAACCTTCTCCAGTATTCCTGCCAGGAGAACCCCACGGAGAGTGGAGCTTAGCAGGCTGCAGTCCATAGTGTCGCAAAGAATCAAACATGAGTGAAATGACTGGGCATGGGCACACATGCATACAAATATCTATTCCTTTACAAATTCTTTCCGCATTTATGCCATTATAGAATGTTGAGCAAAGTTCCTTGTGGTTTTGTAATAGGTCCTTGTTGGTTATCTACTTTAAACATAGTGGTGTGTATATGTTAATCCTCAACTCCTGACTTATCCCTCCTCCCTCTCAACTTTCCATTTGGTAACCATCAGTTTGACTTCTGTATAGATGTGTTTTTGATGTGTTCTTTGGGGGAGGCAACTTTTTCCAGGAGTCATGTATGGATGTGAGAGTTGGAGTATAAAGAAAGCTGAGCACCAATGAATTGATGCTTTTGAACTGTGGTGTTGGAGAAGACTCTTGAGTCCCTTGGACAACAAGGAGATCCAACCAGTCCATCCTAAAGGAACTCAGTCCTGAATATTCATTGGAAGGACTGATGATGAAGCTGAAACTTTGATACTTTGGCCACCTGATGGGAAGAATTAGCTTATTTGAAATGACCCTGATGCTCGGAAAGATTGAAGGCAGGAGGAAAAGGGGATAACAGAGAATGAGACAGTTGGGTGGCATCACAAACTCAATGGACACTACTTTGAGTAAACTCCGGGAGTTGTTGATGGACAGGGAAGCCTGGCATGCTGCAGTCCATGGGGTCGCAGTCAGGCACAACTGACCAATGGAACTAAACTGAATCCTACTTTTTCTATTTTTCCTTTTGTTGCCTGTGTTTTGGTGTCACATACAGTAAATCATTTCTAAGATTGATGCTATATAACTTCTGCAGTATGTTTTCTTCTAGGAAATTTATAGTTTCAGATCTTACATTTAAATCTTTAATCAACTTTGAGTTTAGTTTTTTGTATGGTATAAAGTAAGAATCCATTTTCATTCTTTTGCATTCAGATGTCTAGTTTGCTCACTGTGATTAATTGAAGAAACAGCAAGATGACATTTAATCATGATCATCTCAAGGCAGAAAGTGTGACAAGCCTGTAGCAAAGGTAATGGGGTGAGGGGCCTGCCAGGACCATATAGAGTTTGGAGACTTCCACTTGATTCTTGCTGATATGTGGAGGTTGTCCTGTGTAGATGTGTTTTAACTCTTGGAATATAAATCTCTGGCAAACAAGAGAAGCCTCTGGGCCAGCAGTATTGTGCACTTATCATGAGTCCATGGGCACTCTTTTGGCTTTTGCCTTCAGTGTCATTCAAATGGCTGGCCTTAATACAAGGATATGATGTTCCTCTTGAGGAACTTCTCATTTAAATTCCTCATTTAAATGAAAAGAAGCTTCTCATTTAAGTTCTTTTGACTTCTGATCCACTCTCTAGTTTATGGTTTTTAACTACATTTTCAAACAGATTCTTAGACATCCTTGGCAGTGAGAGTAGTTCTATTCCTTACAGTCTTAGACAATTCAACTTCTGATAATACTTTATTTCACCACACTGTTGATTTCTAATCTGTTTACCTCTCTATCATAAAAGCTGCACATAATAAACATTAAGTGATTAGAAAATATGAAAACATTAATACTCAAGAGAATAATTGAAATTTCTTTGGGAGGTGACCATTAGGCTGATCTCAGATGGTTGCTAGTTTCTGAGTCACAGAAGATAGAATGGATACAGGCAAAGAGGAAAGCAGAAGGAAAATCATTGTGTTAGTCCATAGAGGTTGTTATGGACACAGCTAGAGAGGTCAGTTGGAATCTATTCTTAGGGAACCTGTAACAGTGGAAGTCTAAAGAGTTTGCACCACTCTTTGTAAGTACTAATGAGCAAAAACTGCCACCAAAAAACCTAAAACAGCATTTGCAATAGGACTTGACATGTCTGAATCACAATATACCGCCCTTTTCCAGGAGAGCTACAGGCGACCAATATTGACATTTTGTGTTATCCTACTTGGATATATACTTTCTCAACTCATGATTAATTATTTATGTTATTCTCTTTTAACCCTGTGTGTCTTTGGATCCTTTTTAAACTTTATGCATCCTCACCTCTTTCTGGAAAGTGACAGTGTGTCAGTGCAGTTTTAAATATATACCAGGGCTACTTTGGGAAAACAAGGCCCTCTAACATCAGCTTTTGGTCCACCTCAGGGCTTCCCTGATAGCTCAGTTGGGAAAGAATCCATTTGCAATTCTGTAGATCCCAGTTCAATTCCTGTGTTGGGAAGTTCCGCTGGAGAAGTGATAGACTTCCCATTCCAGTATTCTTTGGCTTTCCTTGTCGCTCAGCTGGTAAAGAATTCAGCTGCAATTTGGGAGACCTGGGTTCAATCTCTGGGTTTGGAAGACCCCATGCAGAAGGGAAAGGCTAACAACTCCAAGATTCTCGCCTGGAGAATTCCATGGACTGTGTAGTTCATGGGCTTGCCAAGAGTCTGACAGGACTGAGTGACTTTCATTTTCAGCTCTTCAGGCCTAACAATTTGTTACCTTCCCCTATAACAGCAAGCATTTCAGTAAGTCCAACAGCAGGGTGTTAAGGTGTGATAGTGTTAAATGGTGATTATATATGCAGATCTGAAATCACAGTACTGACCTATATGTAGTTATATGGTCTCTCTGTCCATATCATCCTGGTAGCCACTTTAGGTAATTAATTTTCTGCAGGCAAGGCATGAAAGTGCTTCCACTTTCTTTGAAAGCACAGCACACCCAGGGTGTCTTTCATTCTTATTGATTTTAAATCACATTCAGTGACTGACTTTGGATCATCAACTGGGTCTCACAGGAGTTAAAGTGCCATAAAGATTTAATTAGGGAGCTGCAGTACAGATAAAAAATACCATATCATTGACTTAAAATCTGAACCCAACTCTTTTGATGCTGATGGTGAAACTCTGTGTTTTAGTTTTTGTTTGTTTGTTTGTTTGTTTTTTTCTAAAATTTTTTCTGAAGACACATAGGATCCCTCTGGTCAGAGACACTGCCTTATATATTTCCACATTTGATTGACTTCTTCTGGAACCTTTTTAAACATTTCAAAATGAAAGTTAAGACCAAATTAAATATTCCATACTCTTACTTTCAAACCATGATAAACTTGTAGAACATGGACTAACAAAAGACTTCATTGCAGAAGAATGTTTTACCACTGTCGTTATTTAGAAATTATGGGGTATGGTGATAAATAAAAGACCAGCTTTTACTCAACGTTATATTAATACTTGTATGAAAAGTTTCTGTACAAACTTCCGTGGCTGTCCAGTGGTTAGAACTCCATGTTTTCACTAGAATGGAAATGGGTTCAATCCCTGGTCAGGGAACTATGATCCCACAACCCACATAGTGCCTCCACCAAATAAAAAAATTATCTGTGTGTGGTGATCCTGTCTGTCATCTGCACTTGGATTAGGGCACACCCTCTGCCCTGTCTTTGGGAACACACTTCTCCCACCAATTTCTTAGCATAACAGTGGCCTAATTGAATTTGATTTGTTCCCTCCAAACATCAGTTTAGTCCTTGGGAGTGCTAGTTGTGGGTTTTAACTGTATCAGCATTTTGTACAACAAACCCCATTATGAGGTAGGGGGCCAAGAGGTGATTTCTGTCCCTCCTGGGACAGAGTTTCACATTCACAGTCAGAGTTTCACATTCAGGGGGAGCTTCACATTCACCATCCCCATGTGAAACTCTCTTCCCATCTGGGTTCTGGCAATCTAGACCCTATTGTCATTCCATACCACAAACAAAGGCAGTAACACCACCCCACTACTCCTTGCCTCTGAGATCGTTAAGCAGGATTATCCATCTTCAGTGCAGACTACTGACTCAGTCCAGACCTCTACTCTCTGGCTAACTGGGGACCTGAGGGTCTGTTCCCCAAGCTCTCAGGACCCCATATCCTTCCCTTTTCAGGTGCCTACCTCTTCTCGTCTTTCCCTCCCTTCCATCAGAAAATTCACACACACACAAATATCATCTTTTCACTGTTTGATCTTTATTTTAATTGAAGCCATCAGTTTACTCTTCACCAACTGAGCTATCAAGGAAGCCCAAAGAAAGGCAATGCAGAAGATGCTCAAAATACTGCACAATTGCACTCATCTCACACTGGCCAATGGCTGAGCAAGACCCATTGCCTAGTAACGGGATGCAGAGTAATAAGGCACAGTGATGGGTACCTGCTAAGGGCTGTGCTCATGCTGCTCTGTTACATAAGGACACTGTGGGTCTGGCATGCTGGAATCTTCTTGATTGACTCCTTTCCAACCTGAGATTTTGATTTCACATGCTAATTTAACTTTTGCACATCATTCTTTTCATTGTATTCCCAAGCATACCTATCATCAGTGCTTATCTCTATGCCTCTCCAACAACTGTCACTTGACTTCATTCTCAACATATAGTACAGCTAATAGTTCAAAGCCAACAAGATTGTGAAGGCCAGACCACCTTTAACTATTTAAGACCAATCTTAACCTCACAGTGATTCTTATTCTATTCATAGTTGAACAGAGCAGGATGAGCACAGTCCTTAGAAGATAGCCTTTAATATGCTTCTTTCAACCGACTCTGTTCCTAGGCAACAGGTGTTGCTCAGCCTTGCTTGGTGCCTCAGAGGGCCCCATTCACAAGCAGCCAATGGTCAATGAGTAACCATTAGTTTTCCTGCTTAACTATTGGTCAGCAACACATTTGGTCCTACCCACAAATTGCTGTCAATGAGGGACCAGTGGGGAAGTGATTGAGTCAAGGGTGGTGTGGTGGTCGTCAGGTGGAGAGTAAGCTAAGAGGCAGACTCAGGCCTTCTTCTAGAGGCCTTGAAGCTCATCCAGCTTTGGGCCAGCAGGTGAGCTCAAGTGCCCAGGTAACAGACTGGGCACTATATCCTGTAGTGCTCCAGAGCCCTCACTAAAGCCCTCCACTAGCCTTGGCCCAGGCCTTGAGGAGCAATGAAGCTCTCCCCCATCCTCTGTGACCTACTAGCAGTGGACGGCTTTCTGGGTCTCAGTTTGTGAGAACTAGTTTCCCTATTTGGACAGCCTGAGGAGACTGAGGACCTATTGGGTTGGATGCCTGGCTCCATCAGGAATAAGACCTGGAGAGAATGTGGGAACTTGGCCCTGAAGGAGCTGCTGACTGAGATCTGCTTCCCCTTAACCAGGACTGGGACATTTCAGGGTGAGAATTATGCCTTGAGACTTTGCCCTTTCTTGTTAGCATAGAGAATAACATTAATCTGATAGAAATTTACAGGAACATCATTACCTGACCATGACCTTACCTTAAGAACAAAGGCTCTGACACCAAGAAGTCTGCAACAACTAACCTCAACTCTTTCTAACATTTGTTTTTGAATGGATTTACTGAAAACTTTCAATAACTTTGGGTACTTAGGGCATAAGCCACCCATCTCCTTGAATGAATTTGTAATAAACCTTTCTCTGTTCCAAACTCTAACGTTTAGTTTTGAAGGGCCTCATTTTGCATCAGGCACATGGACTTGCCATTTCCGTAGCAACGATACAGTCTAAGAACAAACTGTGCCTCTTTTAAACAACAGCAGAGACTGGACAAGTGCCACAATGATCCGCAACATACCCACTGACGGCTTGGCTAAACTTTAGCCAAGTTTTTCTCCTCTGAACTTCAGCTTTCTCCCCTAAGCTTGAGCAAGCATTAAGGGCCAGACTTTTCTGCAGCACACCAGGCTTCCCTGTCCATCACCAACTCCTGCAGCCTGCTCAAACAAGTCCATCGAATCGGAGATGGCATCCAAGCATCTCATCCTCTGTCGTCCTCTTCTCTGGCCTTCAATCTTTCCCAGCATCAGGATCTTTTCCAATGAGTCACTTTTCACATTAGATAGCCAAATTACTGGAAGTTCAGCTTCAGCATCAGTCCTTCCAATTAATATTCAGGACTAATTTCCTTTAGGATTGGCTGGTTTGATCTCCTTCAGTCCAAGGTACTCCTGAGTGTCTTCTCCAACTGCCCAGTTCAAAAGCATCAATTCTGCCTTCTTTATTGTCCAACAATATATGACTACTAAAAAAACCTTAGCTTTGACATACAGACCTTGGTCAGTAAAGTAATGTCTGTGTGTTTTAATATGCTGTCTTGTTTGGTCATAGCTTTTCTTCCAATGCTTATTTTTTTAATTTCAAGGCTTCTCTCACCATCTTCAGTGATTTTGGAGCCCAAGAAAATAAAGTCTGCCACTTTTCCCATTGTTTCCACATCTATTTGCCATAAAGTGATGGGACTGGATGCCATGGTTTTCTTTTTCTTTTTCTTTTTCTTTTTTTTTTTTTTGAATGTTGAGTTAAGCTAGATTTTTCACTCTCTTCTTTCACTCTCATCAAGAGGCTCTTTAGTTCCTCTTTGCTTTATACCTTAAGAGTGGTGTCATCTGTATATTGAGTTTATTGATATTTCTCCAGGCAACCTTCATTCCGTCTTGGGCTTCATCCAATCCAACATTTTGCAGGATATACTCTGCATGTAAATTAAATACACAGGGTGACGATATACATTTGTGACATACTCCTTTCCCAATTTGGAACCAGTCTGTTGTTCCATGTCTGGTTTTAACTGTTGCTTCTTGCCTGCATACAGGTAAGATGCTTTTGTATTCCCATCTCTTTAAGAATTTTCCACAATTTCTTGTGACCCATACAGATGGTTTAGTGTAGTCAGCGAAAGAGATATTTTTCTGCAGTTCTCTTGCTTTTTTCTATGTTCCAAAGGATGTTGGCAATTTGATCTCTTTTTCCTCTGCATTTTCTCAATCCATCTTGAACATCTGAAAGTTCTTGGTTCAAGTATTGTTGAAGCCTGTCTTGGAGAATTTGCAGCATTACTTTGGTAGTATGAGAGATTACCCTATCACCATAGTGATTTCAAATCAATTTCTTCTTATATAGTCTGGATTTATTTTTATTAATTTGGAAAAATGGACATAAATTCTTTGGTGTAATGTTTATTTCCAACTTAATTAACCTCCTGTAACCTCTAACCTCCTGTAACCTCCTGCCTCCAGGCACTGTGTGGGTACAAGGGGCACATTGCTAACCAATATCCATGACCCTGCTCTCATGGGGCTTACCTTCTAGTCAGGGAAGATGGAAGGTTAACATTAATGACAAAATAGTAAATTATAAAGTATAAGAGAAACTTATGAGTTATGAGAAATGGGGAGTTTTCCCTCCCTAATCGTTAGTGAGGGAAGGCCTTTTTAATCCAGGACATTTGAGCAAAGACTTAATTAAAGATGTGAGGGATTGACCTTGTGGTTATCTTGGGGAAATAATTCTGGGGAGAGGAAATAGCCAGGGCAAAAGTCCCCGACTGGGATTGTCTGTGTCCTTCCAATAGAACAAGGAGACTGGTGCAAGTGGGACCACGTAAATGAGGACAAGACTAGGAAGCTGCTGTTGGGAGAGAACAGGGCAGGAAAAGGAGGAAAGTAATATTAAACATATCATTCCATTTATGTAATGAATTGGTTACAGTACCCAAACCACACTGGGTCTGGTGGTAAAGAGGAGAGGCATTTGTCATAGTCTGATGGCAAGGAGGTGGGGGAAGGGTACTTTTAAGTAAAGACATCCAAGATGAATTCTGAACCTCCTAAAGTAGATAGATCACCAAGTGAAAAGGTGTGAAAGTACTTCACAGACTGGGGAAGAAAATGCAAAGGCACTGAGACCCAAGAAAGCTGGTTATACATGCATTGAATATGACTGGAATAAGGTGTGATGGGGAAATTGTGAAGAAACATGGCCTTGGAGGCAGAAAGAAGAACTTGAAGGGACAGCTGGGCATATGTTAATTTAATGTCTGGGTTACACTGCTTTGAAGGAGAATTATTAATGTTTTCTAATTGCAAATATATACTTGAGGCAAAGCAATATGGAAATTCAAAAGGAAGTATACAAGTGAAATTAGAGAACACCAATAAGTGTGTCAATAGAAACATATACTGTTAATATTTTGTCTTTGTTGTTCTATCTAAATATTTATAACATATATGTTATATATATTGAATAATGCTAAATATATATGTAATACACTTATATTAAGACTTCCCTGGTGGCTCAGATGGCAAAGTGTCTGTCTACAATGCGAGAGACCTGGGTTCAATCCTTGGGTCAGAGAGATCCCCTGGAGAAGGAAGTGCAATCCACTCCAGTACTATTGCCTGGAAAATCCCATGGAGAGGAGCCTGGTAGGCTACAACCCATGGGATCGCAAAGAGTAGGACACAACTAAGCAACTTCACTTTCACACTTATATTTGGATAAGCATATAGACATCAGTGATTTTTTTTTTAATTTATACAAATTGAATCAGACTATGTGCTATATTGTAGCCATCCTTTTCTATGCAATATGCTGGGAGAATTTTTCCATCTCAACAAACATGTATCTGCCATTATTTCTAAGGATTACTGTAGTGTTCAAATGTTTGCTTATCCCATCCTAGTGCTAAGAAGACAGGAACCATGTGTGTCTTGTTCACTGGTTGCTTCCATATCTTGTCTATTGTAAATATGGTTGTATTACACATTGAGGTTCATGTATCTTTCAAATTAGTGTTCATTTTCTTCTTATATTTACCTAGGAGTAGGATTGCTTGGTCAGAGAAGCAATGGCACCCCACTCCAGTACTCTTGCCTGGAAAATCCCATGGACAGAAGAGCCTGATGGGCTGCAGTCCATGGGGTCGCAAAGAGGCAGATATAACTGAGCGACTTCATTTTCACTTTTCACTTTCGTGCATTGGAGAAGGAAATGGCAACCCATTCCAGTGTTCTTACCTGGAGAATCCCAGGGATGGGGGAGCCTGGTGGGCTACTGTCTATGGGGTCGCACAGAGTTGGACATGACTGAAGTGACTTAGTAGCAGCAGCAGGATTGCTGGTTCACATGGTAGTTCTATTTTTAGTTTTTTGAGAAACTTACATAATATTTTCCTTAGTGACTGCACAAATTTACTTTCCCATCGATTAAGTACAAGGGCTTCCTTTTCTCCACATCCTTGCCAACATATGTATTTTCAGACATTTTGATTTGATGATAGCCATTCTGATGGGTGTGAGGTGATATCTTCTTGTGATTTTTATTTCCATTTCTTTGATGTTTAGTGATGTTCAGTATTTTTTCATTTGCCTATTAGTCATCTACATATCTTCTTTGGAGAAATTCAGATCTTTCCATTGTTTACTTTTTTTTTTCCTTTCTTAAATATTAAGTTGTATAATCTGTTTATATATTTTTTATGTGGACCCCTTATTGTCATGACATTTGCAACTATTTACTCTCATCCAGTAGATTATCTTTTCATTTTGTCAATGTTTTTGCTTGCTGTGGAAAAGCTTTTAAGTTTAATTAGATCTCATTTTTTTTCTTGTGTTTCCTTTGCCTTAGGAGACAAATGAAAAAAATATTTCTATGATTTATGTCAGAGTGTTCTCCCTACATTTTTCTTCTAGGAGTATCATAGTTTCCAGTCTTTCATTTAGGGCTTGAATTTATTTTGAGTTTATTTATTAATTCTAATAGTATTTTGGTAGTGCTTTATAGTTTTCTGCATGTAGTATCATGTCTACTGCAAGTAGTGACAGTTTTCCTTCTTCCTACCAATTTGGAAGATTTTATTTCTTTTCCTTGAATGATTACTCTGGCTAGGACATCCATTATTTTAGAAGTGGCAAGAGTGGGCATCCTTGCCTTGTTCCTGATTTTAGAGGAAAAGCTTTCAGCTTTTTGACACTGAATATAATATTAATTGTGTTTGTTATAAATGACTTTTATTATGTTCAGATATATTCTCTCCATATCAAATATGATGAGAGTTTTTGTAATGAATGAATATTTAGTTTTGCCAAATGATTTTACAGCATCTATTTAAATAATCACGTAATTTTTGTCCTTCTAGTTCCTAATGTGGTGTATCACATTGATTGATTTGCAGATATTGAACCATCTTTGTACCCCTGGAATAACTCCAACTTGATCATGGTGTGTGACGGTTTCAGTGTGTTGTTGAATTTGATTCTCTAATATTTTGTTAAGAATTATATCATCTGTATTCAGCAGAAATATTAGCATTTAATTTTTTTTGATGGTGTCTTTGTCTAGTTTTGGTGTCAAGATAATGGTGGCTTTATAGAATAAATTTGGAGGTACTCCATCTTCTCAGTTTTTTGGAATAGTTGGAGAAGTTTGCATATAACCTATTCTTTATAGGCTTGGAAAATTCTGCTGTGAAGCTGTGTGGTCATGAATTTTATTTTGCTAAGAGATTTTAAAATGTAAGTTCAAATTGACTACTAGTGGTTCATCTGTTCAAATTATACACTTCCTCCTGATTCAGTTTGGGAATATTGTGTGTTTCTAGAGATTTGTCAATTTCTTCTAGGTTGTCCAATTTGTTGGACAAAAAAGTACTACAAGTATTTATAGGATTCTTTTATGCCTTTTCTATATTGCTGTGATATTGTTATTAATCTATCTCTTGCATTCATTACTTTGTTTAGTTCAGTCACCTCTCTTTTATTTTAGATTAACCTGGCTAGTTCAGTTTAGTTAAATTGCTCAGTCATGTCTGACTCTTTGTGACCCCATGAATCACAGCACAGCAGGCCTCCCTGTCCATCACCA